>ML393408.1:0-19363 GCA_005239525.1 Nicotiana knightiana
ACTAATTAATTTAGCGAGATTTTGTAGGATTATACGATAGATAAAAATCACGTGCTCACAATGGCATCTGCGGAATATTAAGTATCGGTAAACTTTGTGCCAGCAATTGCAGTAATATAAAGGATACAAGCATTATCCTGAATCATTGAGCGTAAAGCATATCCATAGGTGGCTTTTAAATCTGCTGTCAAATCCTAGGACTCAACCTTGGATAGGCAGTGGAAATTACCAACCTAGCTAAAACTTAGTAGTATTTGTTTTGGTTATTCACTCCTATTGCAAACACGATAGACTTAACCGAGTTATACTTTACACACTATTATTGTCGGAATAATAATAATAGTATTATATATTATGAACTACTTTAGCTCTTACAAACATACATGATTAAGTGGGTTTAGCTTATTCTAGGATGTCTCACTTGGGTTATATGATGTTTAGCTTTAGACTTTAGGTATGGGGTCTTATCAAAGCACTCTTTATTTTTACTCTCCGTCTCTAACCAAGATCAACATAAGTTAAATAAAATCTCTATCGCTCTACTTAAATAATCAATTGTGAAACTTTATACGTATACTTCAATGTTCGTACTAGGAAAAGAAATTTTTAGGCCTATCTACAATTCTTTCCCATGAAAAGTCGAATAATTCAATGGAATAGAATTTATCTTTAAAATGATGCAATTCTTTTCGTCAATATACCTTGTTTTACGATACTGCTACCATTCTTTCTACTGAGTTGTGAGACACATTAAATTTAAATCTAGCCCAAAGATAACGCAAATCAAAGAAATATAAGAAAATTAGAGGGGATCAGTACCAGTAATCATATATCGTCTTTGATACACTTAACTAAGAAGCATTAGTGCAGTATTATCTTTCGCACCAAAAGAAAAAAACTAAGAGGCATGCTCCCTCAATAGTTTGTCATAATAAAATTATTTGGTCTGTGTTGCTTAGCTTCTACTACCGAACTAAGACATTTAGCATCAGAAGCATATGAATATGTCTCATATTGGTTCAACCTTTTATGTCTAATAATTCACTTCATCAAATCATGAGACAACGTCAATATAAATTATAGTACTACTAGATAGCAACGACACAAATGTTAATTAATATATACAAACAGATTTGCTAGTAAAGTTTTCCTTGTAGAAATGACTTGACATGATACTAGGGCTAGCAAAGATTTAAGTTCCTCCAAGTCTGCCTTGTAATTGCAAGTTTTGTTATTTATTTGAGGCTGTCCTTTCAATTATTGAAGAAATTAACGCGCTCTAAACCAAATAGGAACATGTTTCCTGGAATTCTAGCTAAAAACCTTTTACGTAGAATTCAAAGTAAATTTTATAGAAGATTTCTTTGCCTCACCAGAAGAAGCGATATATTTTTTTTTTTTTGATAAACTGGACAATTTTATTTAACAACAATTAGAGTGTACAATAGTAATGATCTTGAGGATCAGTACAGACGCTGATAATCCTCGTGTTGCATGCTGATTATCAAGTTTGGCTAGATGGCTAGAGGCAGTAATAGAGATAATTTAAGCAGTAATAGAGATAATTTTAGAAAGAATTACAAGAAAATACACATGACTTCACACCATAACAAAAAATGGTTCATGTTTTTAAGGTTTATCCATCCTAGCCCATATTGTACATATTTTAAAAGCACTAGTAAATTCAAAATATGTGTTCTTACAACCATTGTTTCGAAAAGCTATGGAATTAAATTTGTGTTCTTACAACATTTTTTGCGCTCTCTTCTTCTCACATCCTCGACATATGCTTCAAGGGGCTATATATTTTCTGCTTCTCCTCTTGTGTCACCTGGTTGCAATGTAAGAAAATTGAAGAGTAGAAGTCCACCATTGAAGACCATTCAAAGCTTTGCTTTCCAAAATGGTTTTTTTTTTTTTATTTTGTTAGTTTTTTGGATTAGATGTTGTTCCAATTGATTGAAAATATCAAAAGAAGTTCAAAATTTAAATTTGAAGTGATTTGGAGTGGATTTGAGCAAGATTTGAATTAAATTTCAGAGAAGACGCAAGGAAGAAGACGAAGTCAGTTTTTTGTATAAGTATGTATAATCTTGTATAATAGTGTATATGAGTGTATAAACAAATCTTATACACTATTATACACTTTTATACACATTTATACAAGCGTCTGTAGACGAACTTCTTCCACGATTTTCAGTTGCAATCTTGTTCAAAACCAGTTCAAATCTCCATGAAATGACTTCAAATTTTATATACAACCTCCTTATACTATTTCTAATAAGTCTAAATAACACACACTCTAAATTTCTCTCAAAATCAAATTCGGAATTTAAACCCACATATTTAAACTTATTTAAATCTAATTTCCACCACCCAAATGGATTTTGTTTGTTGAACTAATATTTGAGTCATAATTACTGATTCGAATATTAACTTAAATGCTTGAGGAATTCTTTTTAAAAATTAAATAGTAATTTTGAGAACCTATTGCAATTGGATGTTGCGTTTTAGCCTACTATTTTTGGGTTAGTTGATTATAAATTGAAATATTGACTATAAAATTGAAAAGTATGAATCCCAATTATTCCAATATAAAATTTTCCCATAATAACATAAATATTTCCTCCCTTGTCCGCTAGAAAAAGCCAAATGCAAAACTACAACCAAAGAGGAGTACTACTAAAGAAAATTCACTCAGTTCACATTAATAATCCCGTACTTGAAATAATATTGTGTGGCTGCAATAAACTGACACACAGTCTGCTTTCAGCTTTATAATAGCAAGTTTTGCCACCAATTGTTTGAGACAAAGAAAGGCAAAGACAACGAAAATTAAATGAGACTGCGCCAGTTCGCAGTATATTTTTTCTGTTCACGAGTTAAACCACGATGAACCAAACATGTGACATGGTTCCCTCGAAACTTTTAGAGTCCTTTGTATGTAGAAGTCAAAGTGAACTTTGTACGTAAAGACAGCTTAATAATATTCAAAACTCACTATAAGAGAGACGGAGGAAGGATGATTTTCATTCAACTTGACTTGACTTCAAATGGCTAGCATACATGAGTATTTATAGGAGAACTAATATATGTATCTAGTCTAACCTGCAAGTGAATATACTAGCTATGTTCACACAAGTTCACACCCTACATAAAGACATTCACACTTCTAATATATGTATCTTGCCATTAAACTAATTCATGAACTAGTATGAACAAGTCTACACAAATGTGGACAAGTCTAGACAAATGTGGACACATGTAAACAAGCCTAGACACATGTGGACAAATGTAAACTAATCTAAACAAGTTTAATATTTTTAACATCCCCCCTTAAACTTGTTTCATCACTCCAAGAGCCATCCTCAACTTTTGAAAATATTCAGTCTTCAACGGCTTGGTGAAAATATCATCGATCTGATCCTGCGACTTCACATACTCAAGCTCCACAACTTTATTAGATACAATCTCTAATAAAGTGATACCTTGTATCAATATTGTCACGACCCGAAATCCCACCTCCAGGCCGTGATGGCGTCTAACATTGAACTCGCTAGATAAGCCAACGTTACTAGTTATTCCGATTTATTCCTTTGTTGCTTAACATTTTTATAAGTGACATATAAGAACAAATAGATAAGAGAAATGCAGAAGGTAAGAAATTCAACATCTTAAATAAATAATTCGCGAAAAATCTCCTTAAACATACCCCCAAGACTAGTGTCACAAATTCACGAACAGTCTAAGATGTTTACTACAAACAAGGTCTGAACAAAAATAATGCAACTGTCTCGGAAATACAAGAGAAGACAGAAATAAAGAGTAATGAGATAGGAGGTGACGCCAAGGCCTGCGGACGCCTGCAGGACTACCTCAGTGCCGCCTGTGGACTGAAAGACACTCCCTCGATCACTGTCCACCGGGTCCGGTACCGTAATCTGCACAACATAAAGAAGTGCAGGTGTAGCATCAGTACAACCGACCCCATGTACTGAGTAAGTGTCGAGCCTAACCTCGGCGAAGTAGTGACGAGGCTAGGACACGACAAACAATAAACACCTGTGGAATTCAATAATATGTAATACAAATAACGGCAGGAAGTAAACAGTTAAGAACATTTACGGGAAGAACATGTTAAGGTACAAAAGGGGGAAAACACTTATTGAGTAACAGAACATGGTAACCGTCTAGTATCAGAATAACAACAGGGAATAAACAAGTGCACGGCATCACTCTCCGTGCTTTACGCTCATTCTCACCAAGACAAGTGCACGGCATCGCCCTTCGTGCTTTACTCTCATACTCACCAAAACAAGTGCACGGCATCACCCTTCGTGCTTTACTCTCATTCTCACTAAGACAAGTACACTACATCACCCTTCGTGCTTTTAATATAAATCATGGCACGGCATCACCCTTCGTGCTTTTACCTCACTATATCGGCACGGCATTAACCTTCATACTTTTAATATGAATCACGGCACGGCATCACCCTTCGTGATTTACAATCTTCCTTACCCAACAATAATCAGAATAACAATTTGACAAGGAAGAACCACAATACAAAACATAATTTACAGCATCCCGGCAAGGGAACAACAACAGAAATATCACCGTCCCGGCAAGGGACCCAGCTATAACCAATCTCACTGAATGTACAACATAAACAAAATGATCCTCCACCGAAAAACTAATCAATAGTGTTCCCAACCAAGTATTTCCAACAATTGAATAATCTCCCAAAAATAGACGTTACTTCATACCACAGTGGGTATCGAAGAAAGACACATATACCATAAGATATGACTCACGGGCATGCTTGAAAACAAGGTATAGGTACTCGTCACCTCACATATACATTAAACATGATAATAACATGTAGCACATAAGACAAAACACCTATTACCTCAAGCTAGAGTTAGGCCAAACACTTACCTCGATTCCAAGAATCCTATCAAGCCTCTAGCACTGCTTTCCCTCTCGAATCCAACTCTGAAACGATAGTATCTAGACATAATCGACTCAATAATATCAATAATGACTCAATAATTCAATCCCAAAGCCTAAATATGCATTTCTCATCATTCTTCCAAAAATACCAAAACTCGATCCCGGGCCCGGTTTGTCCAAACCCGAGGTTCGGACCAAAACCCGATCACCCATTTCCCTACGAACCCGAATATACGATTTATTTTAGAATCTGATCCCAAAACGAGGTTGAATTACCCAAAATTCCCAAAGCCCTAACTCTACCCAAAATCCCTAATTTCTACTTTGATTTTAGCATTTTAGGCCTAGATTCTACTGATTAGGGAAGGAAACTGGAAGAAATTGGTGTTAGGAACACTTACCCAATGGATATGGAGAAGAAAATAGCTTGGAGGTCTTCAATGGGGCTTGGAGAAGAAGAAAAAGGTGAAGAATGAGAAGAATCCCGTAACCATTCTATTTTTGAACTTTATAAATCACTGGGCGAATTTACTCTACGCGATCGCAGAAAGGGAGGTTTGCGATCGCGGAGAGTACTGGATTTTAACCTTACGCGATCGCAAACAAGGGATCGCGATGGCAACAAGAACGTCGACCCACGCGATCGCGAACGAGAGTCGCGTTCGCATAAAACAAATTGCTGCCCAATCCCCCAACCTCACAAGAGACTTACGCGATCGCGAACAAAGGATTGCGATCGCGTAGAGCTAAACCCTGAGGCTCCGCATTCGCACTCAGCTCTTTGCGATCGCGTAGAGAAAATTGACCCCCTCCCCAAACTACACATCAAGATCGCGTGCAACACACCACGATCGCGGAGAAGAAACGACTGGACACCAGAAACAGCACAATACACCAGATTTTTCCTAAGTTTAGCACCCCGACACCTACCCGAAACTCACTTGAGCACTCGGGGCTCAAAACCAAATATACACACAACTTCAAAATCATCCTACGAACTTATTCGAATAATTAAACCACTAAAATAACATCAAAAATAATGAATTAAGCTCAAAAATGCATAGAATTTTCTCAAACTTCATAAACTTCTAAATTCTCCAATTTTGATCCGAAACACGTCAAACCAAGTCTGTTTTACACCAAATTTCACAGATAACTCACATAGCATATATTAAACCTGTTACTGGCTCCTGAACCATAATGCGGGCCCGGTAACCCAGATTTCACATCAAAGTTCATTTTCCAAAGTCTTTCTTATTTTCAGAAAATAATTTTCTTTAAAAATTTATTTCTCAGGCTTGGGACCTCGGAATTCGATTCCGAGCATACACCCAGGTCCCACATTTTCCTACAGACCCTCCGGGACCGTTAAATCACGGGTTCGGGTCCGTTTACCAAAAATGTTGATCAAAGTCAACTTTAACCAATTAATTATTATAAAATCAACTTTTCATCTAGTTTTCACATCAAATCTTCCCGGCTACACGTCCGGGTTGGGCATGTATATCGAGGTGAAATTAACGGAGGCTTTCGGTGCCTCGAAACACAGTTTTTGCTAAATTAAAACAAGATGACCTTTTGGGTCATCACAATCTCCACCTCTAAAACAACCGTTCGTCCTCGAACGGACATAGAAAAGTACCTGAGTCTGAGAAAAGATGGGAATAACGGCTCCTCATATCGGACTCGGACTCCTAAGTCGTTGCCTTGGCAGGCTGACCTCTCCATTCAACACGAACCGAAGGAAAACTCTTCGATCTCAACTAACTAACCTTCCTAGCTAATATGGCTACCGGTTCCTCCTCATAAGTCAAATCCTTGTCCAACTGGACACCGCTGAAGTCAAGAACATGAGATGGATCTGCAATATACCTCCGGAGCATAGATACATGAAACACTAGGTGCACGGCTGACAAACTAGGTGGCAAGGCAAGTCTGTAGGCCACCTCTCCTACCTTGTCCAGAATCTCAAATGGACCAATGTACCTAGGGCTCAACTTTCCCTTCTTTCTGAATCTCATCACTCCTTTCAGGGGCGACACGCGAAGAAATAACCGGTCGCCTATCATAAATGCCAAATCTCGAACTATGCGATCCGCATAACTCTTCTGCCTGGACTGAGCTGTACGAAGTCTATCCTGAATGATCTTCACCTTGTCCAAGGCATCCTGGACTAACTCAGACCCCAACAATCTAGCCTCTCCCGACTCAAACCATCCNATTGTTATAGGCAAACTCAGCTAAAGGAAATAATCGGTCCCATGAACCACAAAAGTCAATGACACAAGATCGCAACATATCCTCCAAAATCTGAATAGTACGCTCGGACTGCCCGTCCGTCTGAGGATGAAATACTGTGCTCAAATCGATCTGTGTTCCCAACTCTCGCTGAAATACTCTCCAGAAATGGGAGGTAAACTGAGTACCTCGGTCCGATATAATAGATATGGGCACACCATGCAGTCTAACAATCTCTCCCATATATATATTTGCCAACTTTTCTGATGAATACGAAACTGATACTGGAATGAAGTGCGCTGACTTGGTCAGCCTATCCACAACGACTCATACTGCATCAAACATCCTCTGAGTCCGTGGGAGTCCTACTACAAAGTCCATGGTGATACGCTCCCACTTTCACTCGGGAAGATGAATCTGCTGCATCAAATCACCGGGTCTCTGGTGCTCGTACTTAACCTGCTGACAGTTCAAGCACCGAGCTACATTCTACGCCACCAATAATGCTGCCGCAATTCCTGGTACATCTTTGCGGCACCCGGATGAATGGAATATCGGGAATTGTGGGCCTCTTGTAGTATCAAATCACGAATACCATCCACATCAGGTACACAAATCCGTCCTTGCATCCTCAAAACTCCCTCAACATCAAACGTAACCTTCTTGGCATCTCCGTGCCTGACTCTATCTCTAAGAACACGTAAATGGCGATCATCATACTGCCTGGCCCGAATACGGTCATACAAAGAAGAACAGGCTAAGGTATGGGCCAAAACATTGCCAGTCTCAGAAACCTCCAATCTCACAAATCAATTGGCTAACACCTGAACATCCAAAGCAATAGGTCGCTCTCCGACTGATAAACAGGCAAGACTACACTGGCTAACTTTCGGCTCAAGGCATCGGCCACCACATTGGCCTTTCCCGGATGATAAAGAATAGTAATATCATAATCCTTCAGCAACTCTAACCATCTCCTCTGCCTCATGTTCAACTCCTTCTGCTTGAACAAATATTGCAAACTCTTGTGATCCGTGAACACCTCACATGGCACACCATACAAATAATGCCTCCAAATCATCAATGCATGCACAATAGCTGCTAACTCCAAGTCATGAACTGGATATATCTTCTCATGAACCTTCAACTGACGAGAAGCATAGGCTATAACCTTGCCATCCTGCATCAACACTACACCAAGCCCAACCCGTGAAGCATCACAATACACGGTATACGATCCTGAACCTGTGGGCAAAACTAACACTGGTGTCGTGGTCAAGGCTGTCTTGAGCTTCTGAAAGCTCGCCTCGCACTCCTCAGACCACCTGAATTGAGTACTCTTCTGAGTCAACCTGGTCATCGGGGCTGCAATGGATGAAAATCCCTCCACAAACCGACGATAATAACCTGCTAAGCCCAAGAAACTCCGGATCTCTGTAGCTGAGGTGGGTCTAGGCCATTCTCTGACTACTGAAACTTTCTTGGGATCCACCTGAACACCCTCTGATGATACCACATGGCCTAGAAATGCAACTGCACTCAACCAAAACTCACACTTGGAGAATTTGGCATACAACTGACTATCCCTCAGAGTCTGGAGGACGATTCTAAGGTGTTGCTCATGCTCCTCTCATCTGCGAGAGTATATCAATATATCATCAATGAAAACAATCACAAATGAGTCCAAATAGGGTCTGAACACTCGCTGCATCAACTCCATGAAAGCAGCAGGGGCCTTTGTCAGCCCAAATGACATCACCAAGAACTCGTAATGCCCATAACGAGTACGAAAGGATGTCTTAGGGACATCAGATGCCTTAATCCTCAGCTGATGGTAACCCGATCTCAAATCAATCTTGGAAAACACTGAAGCACCCTGAAGCTGGTCAAATAGATCATCAATCCTCGGCAAAGGATACTTGTTTTTAATAGTAACCTTATTCAATTGCATGTAGTCAATACACATCCTCATCGAGCCGTCCTTCTTCTTGACAAACAATACTGGAGCACCCCAAGGAGAAACACTAGGCCTAATAAAGCCTTTATCCAACAAATCCTGCAACTGATCTTTCAACTTCTTCACCTATGGCGGAGCCATACGATACGGCGGGGTAGAAATAGGCTGGGTGCCCTGAGCTAACTCAATACAAAAATCAATATCTCTGTCGGGTGGCATACCCGGCAGGTCAGCAGGGAATACCTCTGGGAACCCACGAACCACGGGCACAGACTTCAGGGAAGGGACCTCGGCGTTAGAATCACGAACATAGGCCAGATAGGCCAAACAACCCTTCTCGACCATGCGCTGAGCCTTCATATAAGAAATAACTCTACCAGAAGAATGACTAGGAGTCCCTCTCCACTCCAAACGAGGTACCCCTGGAAAAGCCAAGGTCACTGTCTTGGCATGACAGTCCAGGATAGCATAATAGGGGGATAACCAATCCATCCCTAATATAACATCAAAATCAACCATATCAAGAAGTAAAAGATCAACCTGAGTCTCCAGACCACCAATGACTACTAAGTAAGCACGGTAGACTCGATCTACCACTATAGAATCACCCACCGGTATAGACACATGCATACCAGTACTCAAGGAATCACGAGGCATACTCAAATAAGGGGCAAAATATGAAGACACATAGGAGAATTTAGAACCCGGATCAAATAACACCGAAGCCTCTCAGCTGCAAACTGAAACCGTACATGTAATAACTGCATCAGAAGCCTCAGCATTAGTCCTGGCAGGAAAAGCATAGCACCGGGACTGAGCCCCTATGATCTGAACATCTCTAGGTCGACCTACTGTGGACTGACCTCTACCTCTCGTGGTCTATCCTCCACCTGTATGAGTCTGACCTCCACCTCTGGCACCTCGACCTCCACCCCTAGATGGTTGAGGGGGTGGGGGTGCACCTGGTGCGGGAATCATAGCACGAGAGCCCTGATGCTGAGAACTACTAGAAGCTCGGGGGCAATACCTAGCAATGTGCCCTGGATCACCACAAGAGTAACAAGCCCTCTGCCGCTAAAGTTGTTGGCCTTGAAACTGACCCTGTCGACCAGAATAACCACCCTGGAAGCTCTGAAGCAGCGGTGAACTGACAGGGGCTGATGGTGCACTGCGGGATACCTAAAGCGCTAACTGGAATGGCCTAGGAGGATGACCTCTGCCAAAAGAATCTCTGCCTCCAGATGAGGCACCACTTAACTGACCGGAATAGCGAGGTCTCTTGTCAGTACCCTGACCACTGCCCTGTGATAAGACCATGTCAATACGTCTGGCCACATTGGCCGCCTCCTGGAATGAAATATCAGTGCCTGTTTCTCTGGCCATCTGGAGTCTAATAGGCCGAGCTAGACCCTCAATAAACCTCCTCACTCTCTCACGATCAGTGGGGAGTATCATGATAACATGTCGGTCCAAAGTAATGAACTGGTCTCATATTGTGTAACAGTCATAGATCCTTGCAGGAGGCGCTCAAACTACCTTCGAAGACCCTCTCTCTGAGTAACTGGTAGAAACTTCTCCATGAACAACTCGGAGAACTAAGCCCAAGTCAATGGTGCATACCCAGCTAGCCTGGTCAAGCAATAATCCCTCCACCAAGTCTTGGCGATACCAGAAAGACGGAACATAGCAATCAACTCCATTGGACTCCACAATGCCCATGTTCTGAAGAACCTCATAGCAACTGTCCAAGAAATCCTGGGGATCCTCTGATGACGCACCAGTAAATGTAGTATAAAATATCTTGGTGAACCGATCCAACCTCCACAAAGCATCGGCAGACATGGCTGCCCCCTCAACTGTCTGTGCCACAAAACCCGGCTGAGCTGCTCCAGCTGCCTGAGATATTGGAGTCTGGAACTGAGGAGCTAGCTGCTCTGGTGTGCGGGTAGTAGGAGTCTGGGTCCCTCCCCCGGCCTGAGAGACGCCTGGTGTAGTAGGAAGAAGACCATCCTGAGCCACGCTCTCCATAAGGCCCACTAAACGGACTAGAGCGTCCTGAAGAACCGGAGTGGCAATGAACCCCTCCGGGACCTGAGCTGCTCCAACTGGAACTGCCTGAGCAGGAACCTCACCGGCAAAGTCTACTTGTGGGTCCTCCGCTGGTGCTGCTTCTCTGGGCTGAGCCCTAGCTCTGCCTCGTCTTCTAGCACGGCCTCGACCCCTTGCAGGAGCTGCAACAAGAGGATCGGACTGCTGATCAGAAGATGAGAAAGCACGCGTTCTCGCCATCTGTGAGAGAATAGAATAGAAAATCAGTTAGCATTTAGAACTCAAACCGCACGACGGAGAAGAATAAATGTGAAGTTATTTCTAACCTTGCAGCCTTTGGGGGATAAGTGCAGACGTCTCCGTACCGATCCCTCAGACTCAACAAGTTTGTCCGTGAATTGTGAGACCTAAGCAACCTAGTGCTCTGATACCAACTTGTCACGACCCGAAATCCCACCTCCAGGCCGTGATGGCATCTAATATTGAACTCGCTAGACAAGCCAACGTTACTAGTTATTCCGATTTATTCTTTTGTTGCTTAACATTTTTATAAGTGACATATAAGAACAAATAGATAAGAGAAATGCGGAAGGTAAGAAATTCAACATCTTAAATAAATAATTCGCGAAAAATCTCCTTAAACATACCCCCAAGACTGGTGTCAAAAATTCACGAACAATCTAAGATTTTTACTACAAACAAGGTCTAACAAAAACAATGCAACTGTCTCGAAAATACAATAGAAGACATAAATAAAGAGGAATGAGATAGGAGGTGACGCCAAGTCCTGCGGACGCCTGCAGGACTACCTCAGTGTCGCATGTGGACTGAAGGACACTCCCTCGATCACTGCTCACCGGGTCCGTTATCGTAATCTTCACAACATAAAGAAGTGCAGGTGTAGCATCTGTACAACCGACCCCATGTACTGAGTAAGTGTCGAGCCTAACCTCAGCGAAGTAGTGACAAGGCTAGGACACGACAACCAATAAATACCTGTGTAATTCAATAATATGTAATAGAAATAACAGCAGGAAGTAAACAGTTAAGTACAATTACGGGAAGAACATGTTGAGGTACAAAAGGGGAAAAACACTTATTGAGTAATAGAACATGGTAACCGTCTAGTGTCATAATAACAACAGGGAATAAACAAGTGCACGGCATCACCCTTCGTGCGTTACTCTCATTCTCACCAAGACAAGTGCACGGCATCGCCCTTCGTGCTTTACTCTCATACTCACCAAAACAAGTGCACGGCATCACCCTTCGTGCTTTACTCTCATTCTCACTAAGACAAGTGCACGGCATCACCCTTCGTGCTTTTAATATAAATCATGGCACGGCATTAACCTTCGTGCTTTTACCTAACTATATCGGCACGGCATTAACCTTCGTTCTTTTAATATGAATCATGGCACGGCATCACCTTTCGTGATTTACACTCTTCCTTACCCAACAATAATCATAGCAACAATTTGACAAGGAAGAACCACAATACAAAACATAATTTACAACATCTCGGCAAGGGAACAACAACAGAAATATCACCATCCCGGTAAGGAACCCAGCTATAACCAATCTCACTGAACGTACAACATAACCAAAATGATCCTCCACCGAAAAACTAATCAATAGTGTTCCCAACCAAGTATTTCCAACAATTGAATAATCTCCCAAAAATAAATTCTACTTCATACCACAGTGGATAGCGAAGAAAGACACATATACCATACGATATGACTCACGGGCATGCTTGACAACAAGGTATAGGTACTCGTCACCTCACCTATACATTGAACATGATAATAACACGTAGCACATAAGACTAAACACCTATTCCCTCAAGCTAGAGTTAGGCCAAACACTTACCTCGATTCCAAGAATCCAATCGAGCCTCTAGCACTGCTTTCCCTCTCGAATCCAACTCCGAAACGATATTATCTAGACATAATCGACTCAAAAATATCAATAATGACTCAAAATTCAATCCCAAAGCCTAAATATGCATTTCCCATCATTCTTCCAAAAATACCAAAACTCGACCCCGGGCCCTCTTGGTCCAAACCCGAGGTTCGGACCAAAACTCGATCACCCATTCCACCAAGAACCCGAATATACAATTTGTTTTAGAATCCGACCCCTAAACGAGGTTGAATTACCCAAAATTTCTAAAGCCCTAACTCTACCCAAAATCCCTAATTTCTACTTTGATTTTAGGATTTTAGGCCTAGATTCTAGTGATTAGGGAAGGAAAGTGGAAGAAATTGGTGTTAGGAACACTTACCCAATGGCTATGGAGGAGAAAATGGCTTGGAGGTCTTCAATGGGGGTTGGAGAAGAAGAAAAAGGTGAAGAATGAGAAGAATCCCATAACCATTCTGTTTTTGAACTTTATAAATTACGGGGCGAATTTACTCTACGCGATCGCGGAAATGGGGGGTTGCGATCGCGGAGAGCACTGGGTTTTAAGATTACGCGATCGCGATCGCAGAGAACAAGAATGTGGACCCACGTGATCGCGAACGAGAGATCTCGTTCGCATAAAACAAACTGCTACCCAATCCCACCTCACAAGAGACTTATGCGATCGCGAACAAGGGATTGCGATCGCGTAGAGCTAAACCCTGAGGCTTTGCATTCACACTCAGCTCTTTGCGATCGCGCAGAGAAAATTGCGATCGTGTGAAACACACCACGATCGCGGACAAGAAACAACTGGACACCAGAAACAGCACAACACACTAGATTTTTCCTAAGTTTAGCACCTCGACATCTACCCGAAACTCACCCGAGCCCTCGGGGCTCAAAACCAAATATACAAACGACTTCAAAATTATCCTACAAACTTCGAATAATTAAACCGCTAAAATAACATCAAAAACAATAAATTAAGCTAAAAAATCCATAGAATTTTCTCAAACTTCATAAACTTCTAAATTCTCCAAGTTTGATCTGAAACACGTCAAACCAAGTCCGTTTTACACCAAATTTCACAGATAACTCACATATCATATATTAAACCTGTTCCGGGCTCCGGAACCATAATGCGGGCCCGGTAACCCAGATTTCACATCAAAGTTCGTTTTAAAAAGTCTTTCTTATTTTCAGAAAATAATTTTCTTTAAAAATTCATTTCTCGGGCTTGGGACCTCGGAATTCGATTCCGAGCATACGCCCAGGTCCCATATTTTCCTACAGACCCTCTGGGATCATCAAATCACGGGTCCGGGTCCGGGTCCGTTTACCAAAAATGTTGACCAAAGTCAACTTTAATCAATTAATTATTATAAAATCAACTTTTCATCTAGTTTTCACATAAAAGCTTCCCGGCTACACGCCTGGGTTGTGCACGCATATCGAAGTGAGATTAACGGAGGCTTTCGGGGTCTCGAAACACATTTTTTGCTAAATTAACACAAGATGACCTTTTGGGTCATCACAAATATGCTTGCTCCTTTCATGGAATACCGGATTCTTGACCAACTCTATAGCCGACTTGTTGTCAACAAAAATCTTTGTAGCATCCTTTTGCGGTTAGTGAAGTTCTACCAACAAACTCCTTAGCCAAATTGCATGATAACACAAGAACATGTTGCTACATACTCCGCTTCACAAGTTGACAATGTCACAATTGGTTTTTTCTTAGAATTCCATGTAAATGCAGAATCTCCAAGAAAGTAGACAAACCCGATAGTACTTTTTCTATCATCAATATCACTAGCCCAATCACTATCACAATAGCCAACAAGCTTGAAGTCTTTGGCAACTAATCTTGCTTTATATATCTCTACTTCTTTCTTTGAATTTTTCTTCAACTTGTACACCCATTTGACACCAATAGTGCTTTTTCCTTTTGGAAGTGTGGCCAAATCCCATGTGTCATTTTTCTTGATAGCCTTGATTTCTTCATTTATTGCATCTTTCCATTTCGGGCAGCATCTTCATAAGCTAAGGGTTCAACATCCACCAACAAACAAAAGTGAGTTAAATCATAAAAGTCATTTCTAATCACTTATGTATTTTCATACAAGTCACCCAAGCTTCTAGTCTTGCGAGGCCTTTCACTTGAACTTGAACTTGAACTTGATTCCTCTGATTCTTGAGCTTGTGGAGGAGGTGTTGAAGGTGGTGTAATAGGCTGCCCTGCATCTTCTTCTTCATCATCTTCAAAGAAAGGAGTAAAAGAGTATTTTTTTCTCTTTTGACTTCCATTCTCACGCACTATCTTCATCAAACCCAACATCTCGGGTTATGGTGACTTTGCCATTTTTTGGGTTATATAATTTATAACCTTTAGAACTTTGATCATAGCCAATAAAGACATACCTCTCACTTTTGTCATCAAGATTGGATCTCTTCTCATCCGTCACATGTGCATATGCAATGCTCCCAAAAACTCGTAAGTGAGCAACTTTTGGTTTGAAACCACTCCAAGCCTCTCGAGGTGTCTTGCAAATAACACTTTTGGTGTGACATCGATTTGATAAGTACACTACACAAATAACATCTTCAGCCCAAAACTCCTTTGGCATATTTTTGCTTTTCAACATACTCCTTTCCATGTTGAGAATTGTTCGGTTCTTCCTTTCTACGATGCCATTTTGCTGTGGTGATCTTGGATCCTCAAAAAATGACGAATTCCATTCTTGTCAATAAAATCCTTGAATTCATTTGAGGTGAATTCTCCACCATTGTCGTATCGAAGTGAATTAATTTTATAGCCACTTTATTTTTTCACCATGCTCTTGAATTTTTGAAACTTTCAAACACCTCCAATTTCACCTTCAAAAAATAAAGCCAAGTTTTTCGAGAAAAATCATCAATGAAAAGTAAGAAGTAGTTACTTTTACCAAGTGATGATGGTTTGATCGGTCCGCACACATCCATGTGAATCAACTCCAATGGGCATCTTGCTCTAGTCAGAGACTCTTTAGGAAATCCTTTTCTTGCTTGCTCTGCAAGGAGACATCCTTCACAAAGCTAGTTAGGATGAACAATTATTGGCAATCCATTGACCATGCTCTTTTTGCTCATCAACTTTAGGCTATCAAAATTCAAATGACCAAATCTCATATGCCAAAGCCAAGATGAATCTTTGGCACATGAAAGAAAACATCTTGGAACATCACATTGAAGATTCAAAACAAACATCTTATTATTAGCCATAGGAACCTTGGCTAACAATCTTCCTTTTTTTATCTCTCATAAATAACTTTTTATCTTTCAAATGAATGTCATAATTTTTCTCCAATAGTTGTCCACCTTTTCCTTTGATTTTAACTCGTGAAGAGTCTCCAAAAGTGATGGTGCCACCATTCAACTCCTTAAGCTCCACAAATAAATTCTTTTTTCCACAAATATGGCTACTTCCGCCGGAGTCAAGGTACCATAGGTTATTTTCTACACTTTCTTCTCCTTTGCATGCGAGAAGTAAAGTGGCATCGTCATCTTCATTTTTGCTCTCCACAAAATTATTTTTCTCTTCCATATTATCTTTACACTCCCAAGAAAAATGATCAAATTTGTGACAAGTGTAACATTCAATATTGGATTTGTCATACCTTCCACGGCCTCTTCTTTGATTAGAGTCTTGGATTTTATTTTCTTTTGGTGGTTGACTACCACCTCTTCCTCGACATGACCCCTTCCTTGTCCACGACCTCTTTGTTGCGAGCTCGAGCCACGCATTTCATCTTTCTCCTTGAAAGACAGTTTTGCTTGCAACGCTTGTTTCACCGTTTCTTCTTTCGGTTTCTTCAACTTTTCCTCATGTGCTTGCAAAGAACCCGTAATTTCTTCTATCGTCATGGTGTCCAAGTATTTGGACTCTTCAATGGCAACAACAATATAATTAAATTTTGAATCAAGGGATCGTAGTATTTTTGCAACGACCCTATCATCTTGCAACTCTTCACCATATCTTTTTATTTGATTGACAATAGCCAAAACTCTTGAAATATAATCCGAAATCGATTCGGATTCCTTCATATGGAACGATTCAAACTCTCCTCTTAAGGTTTGGAGACAAACTTTTTTCACTTTGTCCAGACCTTTAAAGGAGATTTGAAGAATGACCCATGCTTCTTTAGAGGTTGACACATTTGCAACCTTCTCAAACATCTTATCATCCAAACTTTGATGGATGAGAGTAAGTACCTTTTGGTCCTTATTCTTCATGGCAGCGGCATCTTCCGCTTCATCAACACTGGTCTCTACCGGATCCCAAACATCATAGGCACCAAGCAAGGCATTCATCCGGATACACCAATTTCCATAGGTCTCTTTTGTGAGCATGAGAACTTGGAATGGAGTACCATTATTGTTGGTCATTTTCCTCCAAGTTTAGTTATCTTTTAAACACACCGGCTCTGACACCAAATGTTGGAATATTTGGGAGAGCAAGACAACTCACTAACACTCAAAACCCACTATAAGAGAGGTGGAGGGATGATGATTTTCATTCAACTTAACTTGACTTCAAATGGCTAGCATACATGAGTATTTATAGGAGAACTAATACATGTATCTAGCCTAACCTACATGTAAATATACTAATTATGTCCACACAAGTTCACACCCTACATAAAGACATTCACACTTCTAATACATGTATCTTGCCATCAAACTAATTCATGAACTAGTGTGAACAAGTCTACACAAATGTGGACAAGTCTAGACAAAGGTGGACACATGTTGACAATGTAAACTAATCTAAACAAGTTTAATATTTGTAACACTAAACATGATGAAGCCAAATGTTTGAATTAATGAAAATTTGATGTTTTAAATTGAATAACATGTGACAAAAATCAGCATAAGGTAACAAATAAAGGATCAAAATCACTATTATTGGCAGGGGCGGATGCAAATAGGTTGAAGCGGTGTCATCCGATACCACTTTGCCGGAAAAATATTAAATATTTATATTAATATTCTACAAAAATGAAGCAATATATAATAATGACACCACTTTTTGGCAAAGAGTACTCTTGGTCCATTGGGCATGCTCATATTGGCTTGTGAAGGTCGTATGCTTGAGGCTGGACTTAGACATTTTAAAAAAAAAAAATTTGAGCGAGGATTTTTTTAAAAATTTGAGGCTAAGGAAAATCAAACCTACACCTCTATCAGCAATAATATTCAAATAAACCATCAGGTCAATGCTTTCAACTTGTTAAAAAATAATATTAAATAATAGTACTTATTATTTTTGTATTTATTTAAATACGACCACTTAAAAAAAGGTCTACATAAGCCCCTGATTATTGGCATTTGTATTAAAATATACATTCGTGTTTGTTCACCTCCTTCATATATTTATTGTTTTGATATTAAGTTGACCTTTTGTTTTTCAAATTCATTTTCTTTTTAATTTGTTTGAAACCTTTTTTTTAACCAATTTCGTTACACAAAAAGTTGCAGGAACAACAGCTTTGGAGTAGGCATTCACTTTTTTCTTTGGTTGCAAAAATTGATAATTTTTATCTAATGCATTTAGTGGAAAAAGAATTTCATATATTTTTAAACATATGATGATATGATACAACAAATTCAGTCGAGTCGAGAAGATTTACAAGTGGTCATTCAAAAATAGCCACAGTTTCAAAAGTAATCAAAATTAGTCAATTTTTATGTAAAGATAAATCTAAACAAAAACTCTGTTCAAAATTCAGAAAATACTCCAGTATAATATATTGGAACTCCAATATAATATACTGGAGTTCCAACATAAGTATACTGGGACTCCAGTATATTGTAATGGGGCATTTGCATCTATATCTGCTTTTTGTGTCACGTTTTAACTTGTGTCTGCTTTGCAAAAAAAATTACAAGTGTACCCCTTTTTCGCATAACTTCAGCATACAGGGCTGAAGTAGCAAATGCAATCACGCAAAAGTTTAGCATTCTAGTAGACGGGTCTGAAGTAGCAAGTGTGTTGAATCAAGTGTGCTGAAGTGTTTGTTTGTAATTGATGAACTTAAGCATAGTAGCTGAAGTTTTGTTCTCTATTTATTGAAGTTTTTATTTAACTTGTGCACGTCTTAACGCAAAGCTTTTGTTTGTAATTGCTGAAGTTTTTATTTTTGTAACTGGCGAACTTCAGCTCTAGAGCTGAAGTTTTTGTTTTGTAACGTGAACTTCAGCTCTAGAGCTGAAGTTTTT
>ML393409.1:0-15985 GCA_005239525.1 Nicotiana knightiana
GAACTGGTGTCACAAGTATACAGGCATCTAGTAGAAGGAAATCAAAAGAATACATCTATCCTATTGTCTGAGAAGATGTAGACAAAATAACAAAAAGGGGAAGACTCCAACGTGTTGCTGAACGACATCAAGGGAAGCAGCTCACCGTGGAATCCCTAAATCTCGAGGAGTCAAGAACGTGCTCCGGGCTGACAACCAGATGTACCTGCCTCAGAACATGTACAATTAAATACAGAAGCGTAGCATGAGTACATAAACATCATGTACTCAGTAAGTATCCAATCTAATCTTGAAGAAATAGTGACGAGAGGTCGACTTAACACTCACTAGGGCCAAAACAATTTATTCAATTATAAGGCTAAGCAAGAATTTCAAAGCTGAATGACAATAAAAACAAGAAATGACGAGTCTTTCCACAAGTATATTTAGGTGCCAACTCATGTTAAACAGATTACAAATTTATTCTTCTAAGTCCTTTTTAACGGTTTGAAAATCATAGGAAATATCAAGAAAATTAACATGCGCACAATATGTCAAGGACGTACGGCTTGATCCAACAGAAAAATAAATGTGCACTACTGAAGGGTCGAATTGTGCGAACCATAGATGCATCTATTAACCTGTCGAGGCGAACGGCCCGCTCCCATGATAGTAGTGGAGGAAATAACCCGCTCGCGGAATATAATTGCGAAGCGGTTTCACATAACATAGCACATTTCTCTCAATTCATTTTTTTCAAATTAATGACTTACTTAAAACCTTTAAATTCTTAAGATGTTTAGGTAAACTTTAACCCAATGATGACCACGTATATAAATCAATTAGCAATGTTCACAAGGCATGGTGTAAGCCTAAACTACCCGGACATAACAAGAACAGTCACTACANAAATTATTTTACCTATGGGGACAATTCTCTCTTACAAGGTTAGAAAGGAGACTTACCTCGTATTAAGCAATGCGCTCAAACCTCCAAATTGGACGCCCGACAACTCGAAACTAGACAAACAGTACATAAACTAGTCAATCTATGCTCGAAAGTTCATAATCCTACCGTTTAAGTGATTACCCAAGCCAATTTGTAAGATTCTTAAAATTCATCCCCGTCCCCACATGCTCGGATTTTGGAAATTCTTAAAGAAATTCGTTACCCATAACCTACGGATCAATAATATATGATTTTTACTAGATTCCATAACATATTTCGCGGTTAAATCCCATTTTTATCAAAACCCTAAGTTTTACCCTAACCCATAACTTTTACTAATCTTTGTGTGTTAATCTACCCAAAAACTAAGTAATAAACTCACATTAAGTAGGAAATACGTTACCTCAAGATGCTAAGTTGAAACCTCTATTTTTGGGAGATCCTAAATCGCCCAAAGTGTGCAAAACGACCTTACTGCCTCCAGCGGTTTCACACTTGTGGAAAATGGACCGCACCTGCGGTCCCGCTTCTGCGGACCAGGGTCCGCACCTGCGGGAGGAGTCCCGCACCTGCGGCTCTGTTTCTGTGAAGAAGGGTCCGCATCTGCGGATCCTGGGAACCCCCTTGACGGCCGCATATGCGAGGCTTCAACTGCCCCTGCGGTCTCGCACCTGCGGTTGGCCTATTGCAGCTGCGATCGCACCAGACCTGGTGCACCAGCAGCTCTTTTGAGCTGGGACTCGCCTCGCGCGACATCTGAATGAAATCAGGGGCCTCCAAGGCCCTATTCCAATATACCAACAAGTTCTAAATCATAAAACGGACTTGCTCGAACCTACGGAACGCCCGAAACAACATTAAATCTAAGAATCGTACCCCAAAACCAACTAAACTCAACTTAAGATTTTTAAGTTCTTGGATTCACTTCCAATACGCCGAAACGTACTTATACTACTCGGAATGACACCAAATTTTGTGAGCAAGTCATAAATGACACTACGGAACTATTCCCAATCTCGGAATTCCGCTCGGACCTCAATAACACCAAAACACGCTCCAAACCTTAATGTTGAACTTCAAGAATCATATTTCGCTATTTGGCGCTGAAACGTCCCCGGGTCATCCAAAACCCATTCCGAACCTACGCCCACGTCCGAAATTATTATACTAACCTATTGGAACCTTCGAATTCCGATTCCGAGGTCATTTGAAAAACGCTGACCGAAGTCAAACTTGGTCTTTAAGGCCACCCTTAAGGAACTAAGTGTTCCAATTTCAACCCAAACTCATCCAAATTCTCGAACCAACCATCCCCGCAAGTCATCAATCAATAAAAGCAAGTACAAAAAGTCTGATATAGGGGCACGGGTTCTAGAAAGCAAAACGACCGGTCGGGTCGTTACATTTATATCCTCAGATTCATCAATGAAATCTAGAAGTAACTCAGATAGTCTTTCTTTAGACAAAAACTTAATCTTGTCTTTGAGATGAATTATACTTACCTCAGATTCCTCATCGAATTCTCCAATTTCCATAAGTGCTTGTTCATCTCCATCTTCATCATCTAAGTCCTCATCTGAGCTTTCTCCCCAAGAAGCAACCATAGCCTTTGTTGATCATTTGTTCTTCTTGGGATGAACCTGTTCCTTCTTCATATTTCTTCGTTCAGCTCTTTTCTTCTTCCATTCAATTTCACATTAAGGGCAGTTTTTGATGTAATGATCAGTCTTCCCACACTTGTAGCAGCCCTAATTGTTCTGTTTTTCAGGAACCCTTGGTTTGTTGTAGTTTCCACTTCTTGAAGAACCCTTTCCTCTCCTTAGGTACTTCTTGAAGTCCTTTGCGATCATATCCATCTCATATTTCTCTAGATCAGAACCTTCAATGATTCTGAGTGCCAGGCTCTTTTCCTTCTTAGGAACATCGATCTTCATGGTTTGCCTTCTAAGTTCATAAGCAGTGAGATTTTCAATCAGCTCATCCAACTTAAGAGTGGTAATGTTCTTTGATTCCTGAATGACAGTGATTTTGCTTTCCCAAGAGACTAGAAGAACCCTTGTCAGAATCTTCTCAACTTTGTCTTCTTCAAGAATAATCCTTCCAAGAGATTTAAGTTCATTTGTCAATATGGTGAACCTTGTATACATATCTTGGATGGTTTCGTCCTCCTTCATAGTGAAATTCTCATATTGAGAATATAGTAGAGTTCCTCTGGACCTCTTCACTTGAGGTGTTCCTTCATGTGCCACTTGCAAATTGTCCCAAATTTCCTTTGCAGTAGCACATCTTTGAATTATGGTGTACTCGTCTAGACCAATTCCACACACAAGCCATTTCTTGGCCTTGGCCTTGGCATTCTTCTCACATTTCCTCAAATCCTCAGCAGTACAGTCAGCTCTTGTTTTTGGCACATCTACTCCTTCAGCATTCTTCTTCATGGTAGCCAGGGGACCATCAGTGACAATGTCCCATAGCTCATAGTCTTCTCCTGTAATGTGGTCTCTCATTGTATTTTTCCACCAGGAGTAGTACTGGCCATTGAAGAGTACCTAGCATTGGATTTTCCTTCCCAATTTCTAGGTGGTGCACTCATCTTGATCTTCTCCTAAGGTGTTAGCTTATTCAAGGATAACCCGCTTTGATACCAATTGATGTTTTAACTTCAATACCACACAAGCGGCGGGGTGATTTGTGTGGTGTCCAATTTTTTGCCTAAACTGATTATGGAAGGACCTGGTTCTTCTAAGTGTTCCTTAACCTACTATTACTGAAATAGTAAATGCAGAAACTAAAGAACGCAAGTATTTTACGTGGAAAACACCTGGCTTAAAAGGTGGAAAATCACGACCTACTTCCTAGTAGGATTTTCCCAAACTCTCCCCTAAATCACTGAGCCAAAAACTGCATTTACAAAAACACTTTTGTAAACCTAGGACTAGCTTTAATCCCTTGTAGCAAACAGTCTTTAACTATTGCGACAACTTCAAGTTAACTCTAACTTGAATACTCTGAGTACCTATTACAATTGCCTCTAGATAAAGCTGAAAGGTACAATATGAAAATACCTACTACAATTGAACTAGAATAAAAGACAGACACTTGGAACTGGTTCTTCTATCTGGTTCATGTAGCCTCGGGTTTGCACACGTGAATTACACACGAATTGCTTGCGAAATGCCTTTCTATTTTGCTCTCAATTCATGTTTAACTTTTGCTTTTGTGCGTTCCTGTAGAATGAGAATATCATGCAATATATAGAGTTAGTAGATGAAGAAATAACTCGAGCTCTAATGATACTCTTCCTTGGTGGAAGAGTTCTAGTTGATCTCAACTCCTAACTCCTTCCTTATCTTGGATAATATTCTCTTTGAGTAAGGAGTCTTTCTCTTTATCAATTATGCAACATTTTCGATCAGGAGATATCAATTATGCCAAGTTAAGTTTATCTCCTTCACGTGCATCCCACATGCTCGAATTTGTCCGAGTCTATGCACACAAGGGATGGACTTGGTTCATGCCTGAGCTTCTTTTGTCAATCTTCAAAATTATCCTTCACTTGGGCCAACAGAGGCTCAGCCTCATTTTTCACCACCAAATTTGAAAATATCTCCCGTCTATGTTCTGTATTTTGAATTATTTTTACAAAGGAAAAAAGTAAGCATTTTGTGTGATTGCTCCGCCATTTAAGTTCGCCGAAGTTCTATGATTTGAAGTGCCGCTATCACATAATAATTATTCAGTTCTATACTGGGAGGAATTAATCTGAAACCTTGGGCAACTGTGAGGGGATTAAATTCCTTAAGGACAGACAAGAAACTTGTGGACTCGGAATTTTCTGTTTTTGTTTTCTGAAACTAACGTCTTCTGATTTTCTGGTTGTATACAGATTATTAACAAGCTTAAGGAATTTAATATTTATTTATGTGTTCATCATATTTTCTGGTTTGGAAGACTAAAATCGTACTGATTTTCTACTCCTGTTTTAGAGATTAAAATCTTCGGATTTTCTACTCCAGTTTGAGATTAAAGGCTTTGTGATTTTCTACTCGATCCGAGATTAAAATCCTTGTGATTTTCTACCCTGTTGTTTGTATTTGGTTTGAAGATATAAAAAATTCGCCGAAATACTAGTTCTGTTTGTGTCAATTTCTTTTACAAAAAAATGACAAGAAATATGGAACAACAAAACAATTCTGTTGGGACGATTACTGCTACAATGACTACTGCGTCTTCAAGTTGCACAATGCCTACACCGACGATGGCACCGACAAAAGAGTCCAGAAAATTTTTGGGCGTGTAAATTTATCAAGCATTTTCATAAAATTGTTGAAGATATCGTCGAAGTTTATGTGAAACTCGAAACTTATTATTTTATTAGAAAATGTTATAACCACAAACTATATAGTAGTTCAAACCAATCTGCCAAATGTATCCCGAACAAAAGTTTATGTTTTCTAGAAGTATTCATAGGTCGATAAAATACTCTAGTTATTAAAACCACAAACATTATATATTTATCTAGAAGTATTCACAGGTATAGAAATTCTAAACTGGAAAAATCATGTGTACTACATGGGTATATATAAAGTTCATCTGGCGACAATGAACGAATATCACGTTAAATACTTACTTCACATTCTGCCTTGGCCGAAAATATCATCTACACTTCTCAAGAAGCCTTTTGTGACGTTTTGGATGAGAAATGAAGTGAGTTTGACCAACAAGACGAGAATGTATTAGTAAAGGACAAGAACTCGAATTTTTGAAAACTATGTATGTATAGTATAATCGCCGCTTCAAATCAATTGAATCAATGCAAGCAATGTTGTCCCTTGGTATCGAAGTTAGCGACTTTAGAGATAGGGGCGAGGTCGGCGAGACACAGACTCTGAGTAAGTTGTTCTCTAAATTGTAGATTTAACAAGAAGCTAGGGCAACAATAATGATTGACCATGCCACCTCTGAAATATCAAATTTAGGCTGAACATGAGCGTTTTAACTTTCCAATTTATCTGTCCTAACAACATCCGAAGCCTAATATTCTTGCAAGCATTGGAATGGCAACATGCTTATCTTGGTTTACAACACCACTATAGAGACATTAAGAAACTTTGAGTGTATTTTGCAGAAAATGCAAAAATAAAAAATAAATAAAATATTTAGTGCAAAAACTACAAAAAATCAAAGGATAATAATAACAACAAAAACTATGCAAACAAAGTTTGTGTGGTTGTGGCATGGACGGATCTCTCCATCATTAGTTAGAGATATGGGCTCGAGCCATGGGAATGAAAAAAAAAATTATAGAAAATGCTTTTTTTCTATGAGTCTGACGTGATACGAATCCGAATTAGTTAGAACTTAATATAAATATCGAATATCAGGTGAGAAATTAATCTTAAAAAACTTCTAGTTAAACAAATCACGCAAATACACTGAAACAAGCTTAGCTACAAGTAGATATGTGCAATTCAATGTAAAGAGCTCGAATAAATCATATGACTGTTCCATCAATGGGATTCCATATTGTACAATTTTTTTTTAATTGATGTAAGTGCATTATAATTTAAATAATTCACTCTACTCCACTACTCTTTTATAGCATTGGCGTAAGCAAGACGTATTATATAGCTCATATCAAAACTAATCTAATTTTAATACCGTCCGATCTCTTTATAACAGCATCCATATATTAACAACACTTCACTATAAAAGCCAAGTTTTTCAAATTTTTTCGAACCAATTTTCATATTATGTTATAATATATGTTCTATATAACAGCACTTCGCTATAACATTCAAAAATATTCGAAACAAACGAGGTTGTTATAGAAAGATTTGACTGCAGTGAATTATTAGTCTACCATTTATAGAAATTAATCTTATTCCATGCACGTTCCAGTTTAAAGTCCCACTAAAGAAACTAAAATGCCCTCCATTTAATGAACCTTACCCTATTTTATTTTATTATATAGTTATAACTATGAATATATGCGCACAACACTTAAATTTATTTTTGCCTTTTGTAGGGTGAAAAAGACTAGTAATTATTTTTTTTTAACTATACGTAAGAACTGGGTACATAAGCATATGACCTCACAATTAACCTGAATGTGTGCATCATACTCTAATTAACTGAATAGTGTTACGGTCAGACCTTTTTATAACAGTATATTTATATAATAACACTTTACTATAAAAGTCAAATTTTGTCAGGATCAAATTTTATTTTTTATTATAATATATATTTTTTATAACAGCAATTTGCTATAACATCCAAAAATATTTGGAACAAATGAAGTTGTTATAGAGAGATTTGACTGTACAACCAATGCTTTTGTTTTCTAAATTATTTCATCCGTTTCATTTTACGTAAACTTACACGAAATTTTTTTTTTTTTTAAAAAGGCCATTGGAACTTATGGTACCGTGACATTTATATAGTTACAGCAATTTGATGTTAAAATATTTCTAAATGTAGAACGATGTCATTATATTTGAAACAAACTAAAAATGTAAAAGTGCAGCATAAAATTGAACAAAGGGATTGGAGTAGTTAATATTTTAAGTCAATTCTGTCAAAAATGAAAAGGTTTAATTTTTGATACCGGTTAATTTATAAAGTAATTACATGTAAATTTCTGTAGTAAGTATTACGATTAAACTTTTTCTCAACAAGTATTATTAGTTGATAAGAAAAGAAAAACATTAATCGGTTACTGATAAAAACAATAACAATCCTGTTATAATGGGTTAACTATGTGTAAAAAAAAAAAAAGGCTATCTGTATATAAAATTATACGCTATATTCAGCATCTCTATATAACAACACTTTACTATAAAAGTTAAATTTTTTCTAAAATTAATTTTTATGTTATGTTATAATATATATTTTCTATAACAGTACTTTATTATAATAATATCTAAAAATATTCGAAACAAACGAGGTTGTTATAGAAAAATTTGACTGTATTTGAAACAAAAAGCAGAAACATGAAATAAAGAGATGCAAAGATTAAGTTTCTATAGCCATCATTTGACCAAATCAGATACACTGCATCATAACTTTTTGGTCTTTTTCGAAGGTTCTTTTCTAGTCTGAACACATTTGGTCCCTCAGATATTCCACCTATTTCATTCTCAGCCATTCTTTTTGCCAAACTATAACACTTTTTATTTTTTGCAAAATTGCACCCTTTATAAATTAGCCACCTTGAAAATTAAACCATATTGCATGAAAACAAAAACATGGACGAAAGAGGCAAAAATAAGGACAATACTGAAGAGGTGAAATATAGAGGTGTTAGAAAGAGGCCATGGGGGAAATTTGCTGCTGAAATTCGCGATACTTCGCGACAAGGAGGGGTTCGCGTTTGGCTCGGGACGTTTACTACTGCAGAAGATGCAGCTAGGGCTTATGATAAAGCTGCTTATTCTATGAGAGGAAATTTGGCAATTCTTAATTTTCCTGAGGAGTATAATTTGCCTAGTAGTTCTTCTCATTTCAACACGGGTTCTTCTTCAATGACTTCGTCTTCAGTGCACGAGAGAAACGAGCAAGTTCTTGAACTTGAGTATCTGGATGATAAGTTGCTCGAGGAACTTCTTGATTGTGATCAGCATGCAAATAAGAGAAAATGAAGTATCATTAACTTCCCTTGTATCACTATAAAAGTTAAGTATTTCGCGTAATATCTATTAATAAACCTCACTTGTACGAGGATTACAATAAAATAAATAAAAAAAACCACCTTCTGCATGAAGGAGGGGGACATAAATATTACCTCCTCCTCGTCCGTAGTTAGAGTTGGAGGGGCCAACTCTTTACAATATTGGTGGTGCATGTCATGATATGGAATTATATACACATAAGAGAAGGAGGCTTGATGTATATATATTCCAAATCATATTTGTGTGAATTAATTAATTAATGTTTGCTAATTACATAGTGGTTTGATGTGGAATGAAGTATTGATGCAGCTTGTTCTGCAGTAGTTTAACTTCTTTGACTACATTTTCTTTGTAGAATTCTAATTTTGTGTCATCTCTCTTCTCTTATATACTGAATCTGTTTCAATCAAGAGTACTGTATAGAGATGTTTCTTGGCACCAATTTGGTCCATGCAGCTTGCCTTTTGGGATTCATGAGTATGACATTATTGTTCAAGCAAGAGCAAAGTTACATTGTGCTAAGGATGGTCAATTAACCATCCTTCGTCGGAAAAAAAAATATACATATTAGAGGTATATAATATATATTGAACACCTTTTGTCGGAAAAAAAATTTCCGCTTCTTTTAAGTTTGAACACCTTTGAGGAAATTTCGAGCTTCGCTACTGCAGTTCAAGGTGTGATGACAACGCTGTGCAAACCTTTTACAAAACTGGCTACAACTTAAATACCATCGTACAAAATGGCTGTCCCATATAATATTAGGACCTTTACACAAATAGCCATTTATATTCATTATTTACCTTTTTCTAGTCATATACATAGATATACATTAATTATACATAATTATATACATATAATACATAAATTATGCATATATTATACTTTTTCCGGCTATTTTTAATTTAAGCAATTGGGTGGGCGGCTATTTAGGTTAATTCTTCTATAATATTTTAGAATTCCTTGACATGTAGAAGAAGTAAGGGATAAGTTGGTCCAGAAACAAAGCTTTCCGCATCTCCAATGGGCTTTTGTGTGGGCTTTTCAATTAAGCAAGTTACATATTTGGCCAGTCTATTAGCCAATATGTAATTTTTTGCATATTATACATCAATATACAAAAGCATACATTATTTCGGCTTTTATTTGTGTATATATGTGTGTGTGTATAAATACATACATTTTTGTATGTTATATACAAATTTATATATTTTTGCAGCTAAGAAATGAATAATTTCTTTCACAGGCTAAAAGTGATCTTTGCCCTTATTTTTTAGAGCGGCTATACCGTATAATTTTCCTTTCAAAATTAAGAGGAAAGTTATAAGTGAGACTTACTTTTTCCTTTTGTTCAATATGAGACTTGTATTTACCTTTTCATATACAATTTGTTTTAGAATTTATTCGATTTTTCAAAATATGTCATTCTTTTAGGTTCTAATACACAATTAGTTTAAATAAAGTTGACTATTTGAGTGAGCTAGTCATGTTCTTTTCCTCTTTAAGTATTCAATATATAAAATTTATTGATCCGACTAATCTGAATTTGCACAATAAATATCGATTAAAGAAGTAAAATATAACTAGTTGTCATATGACAAAGATAGAAGGAAGTCACGTGAAGACATTCACGCACGTCTTTATCCCATGACAATATGTCAACAAATAATATTTTAATCACTACAACTAGTGACAATTTTTTTTTTCTAATACAACGGTAAATCGAATATTTTACGATAAATGATACCTCCTTTGCATTTTTTGTGATCCTATTTGATTAGGCGCAGAATTCAAAATATAAGAAAAAAATATTTTTAAAACTTATAGCTCAAGACATGCCATAGACATATCATATACGTGACTACAAAATCATGTTACTTAGGATAAAATATGAAGTCTAACACTAAATTACGTCTAAATAGTCGGGTTGGTTCGATTTTTATCAAAATCAAATCAAACCAACTACATCGGTTTGAATTGGTTTGATTTTATCGGGCTTTTGGATTTTTTTTTACTTAAATATTATTTCAATCTTACTTTTTGTTAAATATTTGATAAGTATATATATATATATATATATATATATATATATATATATATAGTAAAAATATAAAAATTTAACAAACATATTATCGATTATAATATTCTCATGGGAGAATTTTATTAATAACACATAATAGTTACTTTTTTAGTCGTCTGACAATAATTTTTCATTGATATCCACTTTCAGGTTAACCGAATTTAGTAATTAAACATAAAAATCAATACGATACACAAATATTAATAATCACTTCACATTCGAAAAAGATATAAAAAAATAGAACTTAACATATGATATGAATATGGAAGAACAAAGAGATAGACGTTTTTCAATAATACTTGATAAGAAAGTGATCGTACAACCCATTATTTAAGGTCAATAAATATAGAGCACTTCATATTCTATTAAAATTTATATCCCGCAAGAGAATCCAAAATATTTCTAGACTTTTTTTAAAGAAAATTCTATATAAAATCTTAAAAGTATATATAAAAATTATATATTTATATATATATATATATATATATATATATGTCGGGTTGGTTCAGGTTTTTCTACTCAATACTAAAGCAAGTCGGATTTTTTAATCGGTCAGGTTTGACTTTTCGATTTGGTACTATTTTTCGATTCGATTTGTACAATCCCTACTTCTAAATATTAAAAGGTACGTATTTTTTTCAGACGGATTAAAAAAAAGTATGTATGAATTGGACAGGGGAAATATAATTTAATATTTCATTATATTTATCACCAAAATGTGAATATAGGACTAGCACAAGACGTCATAAAGTTGTCAAAAAGTACAGCGCGTTAACATTTACTTTGGTTCTTTTTTTTCCTTTTTTCAGAAAAATACCAACAAAATCATTATTATATTTAGAGAAAGGTCGTTACTTTTGGCTTTATACTGTTTGAATCATGTGGATTATGGATCTAATATATTATTAAACGTTGAAATTTCATAGTAGTTGCAGCTTCCTTTGACTGTGTGACAATAATTCAACAAACAAAAAAATCATATAATTTCTACCTCAGAGGGTTATCGGTCAACACTGAACAAGCAAACCGCAAATGATGCGTCCGACTTTTCTTTTAGTTTCTCACTCGATATTCAGTATCTGTAATGAAATCCCGACTTATTCGACTTTATCGTGGAAGGTTCGTTAGAAAAGAAATAATCCATACCAAAATTTCTTATATCATATAAACACTTTTAAGAAATATTTCGTCTTACTCCTATATATTTGACTTTTGATACATAAGGTTGCGATGACAATGATAAACCAATGATATATATTTCGTCTTATTTTTATGTTTTTGAAGGGAAAACGAATGATGGCCTATAGGTTACGACTCGCGAGTTCGAGCCTTAGCAGCAGCCACTAATATTTGCATTAGGGTAGGTTGTTACACACACCCCTTGGGTTGCGATTTTCTCGGACCCTGCATGAATGCGGGATATTTTATGCACCGAGCTACCTTTTTAAATATTTATTCTTTGTTTTCAGATTTCATTAATCAATTGCCAATAAAACGGGTGAAAATTATTTAAAAAAATCAGGATTTAAATTTCAGTGGAAACAAAAAATTTTAAGTGATTTCTTCTTATCTATATTAGTACTAATCTAGAGTTACTTGGTTCTCTCTTCTACTCCTGAGTATTGAACCGAGGTGCTTTGGTACTAGGTGTTTATCCGTAAAATCATACAATTGAATTTATACGTGATTTCTAGACGAGTGAATTAATTTGATCCTGAAATAATAAAATAATCGAAGAATTATGCAATACTTAGCCTTAGGATATAGACGAAATAGCATAAGCAACAATTCCGGTAACAGGGTTTCGGGGCACAACAACAACGAAATCAAAAAGTAAGAAGATAAGATTGTAATGAGCTTTATATAGAATATAACGTAAGTTTACCAGAAAATTTGTGTCATTTATAATAACCGAGCTCACTATTTATAGTTATAAAGGAGGTCCTAGGATCGTACCCTTCGGTAATGTCAATTATGAGGGGCATTGATAAAGATATAAAAGTGACAATAAATGCCAAATTCTTTATACGGTAATTGCTCTTAATGTCATGGAATATTCTCTATTAAATGCTACCGGACGAAGAGCATTTCTTACATTTTTATGAGTGTTATTCTTTCCGGTAACAAACGAAACAGTTGTCTTCGGTCTTTGGCCCCTCCCATCTTGGATATCATGTGTCCTTTTTTTGAACGGCAATGTGTCATAGCATATTTTACCCTATACACTAGACAGCGCGGGTGAGCCATAATTACAGGGGAGGAAGGCACGGATCTTTTCATCCTCCGCCAACAAGCAAAACCGACACCAAAACCATTGTTTATACGACAGTGCAATGCAGCTGAAAAAGGGAAATTTTTCAATCAAAATATTTTGTGTCGAGATTTCTTTCTAATTGTAGATAATAGACACCCAACAAAATAATCAACACTAGCACATCTCTGCTATTAAAAAAAGATAATATTACAGTTACATATTTGACTTTCAATTGTGTTATCTGCCTTCTCTTTGACAATGATTTTCTGTGGTTGGGCGCAAACGCGTACAACTTTATTGGCTATTTTAAAATTTGGGTATCCCTGTGGGCGGATCTGGCTTAAAAGTTATGAGCGATCCGAAATTAATTGACGAAATCATTTAAGATAGGCGTACTCTAACGAAAATTTCTATATTCTCGTAGCTGAAATTTGAAAATTCTAATTAAAAGAAAATCTCATCCCTCCCATCATATTCTTATATGAATACTAATATAAATTCCAGTGATCAAGAAATAAACAATTAAAATAAATTTTTTTTGGCCAACTAAGATTTTTCTTGGGGAAAGAGACAGCAGTCAACAACTACACCTCTATGTTCACACTTTCATCTGCTTCTCACCTTAAAATATTTGCTGAAACTCATATATAAATGTTCATTTATTCATTTGATATCTCCTCTGATAATACTTCTGTTTCTTGTCATTAAATTACCCTCCCAAAGTTTCTTTAAATTTACCCCTTTTTTTCTCATAGAACTTTGGTCTTTCAACTCATTCAGTGTTGAAAACTACAAACCTCTTCGTACTCGGCCTAGTGCAGTGCATAGCATACATTAAACTGCTAATTATACGAGCGTAATAGTCGACTAACAGATCTTCTCGAGTTCTCAAACAGCATGGATTCAGAATCAATTTCTCCCATGAAAAGTCCTCCAATTAATTTGCATTCTTCTTCTCATTCTAGTTTTCCAATTATTGCCATAGCTATTATAGGCATTTTTGCTACTATTTTCTTGCTAGTCACTTACTATGTTTTTGTCATCAAATGTTGCTTGAATTGGCAAAGGATTGATCTTTTGAGGCCATTTTCATTTTCAAGAAGTCGAAATATTGAACAACATTTAACGGTTTATTCACATGCAGTGGAAAATCGGGGACTGAACGAATCAGTGATTCGATCAATCCCCGTTTTCCAATACAAGAAAAGGGAAGAAAGAAAAGATGATTTACTATTGGAAAATACAACAACTTCTTGTGAATGTGTTGTTTGTTTGAATGAGTTTCAAGAAGATGAGATGCTAAGAATCATTCCAAATTGTGCCCATGTTTTTCACATTGATTGTATTGACATTTGGCTTCAAAATAATGCAAATTGTCCACTTTGTAGAAATAGCATCTCATTACCAAAAAATACAACAAATTCTCCATTGGATCAAATCATCACTCCTCAAGATCAAGACTATGTTGTGATAGAAATAGGGAATTTCTCAATTAGTCCTTCTCCAAGAAAAATTGAACCAAACATACCAAAAAAGAAAGTCAAGAAGTTGAACCATGTTTCAAGTATGGGAGATGAATGCATTGACATAATTAGGAAGAAAGATGAACAATTCACAATTCAACCAATTAGGAGATCTTTCTCAATGGATTCAGCGTCGGATCGACAACTTTACGTAGCAGTTCAAGAGATTATGCAGCAGCAAAAGCAAGTTACTAATGTTAGTCCTAGTGAAGGTAGTAGCAGTAGAGTTAAAAGATTTTTTTCATTTGGGAATGGAAGAGGATCAAGAAATGCAGTTTTACCACTTCACTTAGAGTCGTAGTATGGAAAAAACACAAGTTTTTGTTGGTATGGATGTAAAGTTTCTTGGATTTGTTTAGAGATCATTAGAAGATACAGTCAGACCTCTCTATAACAGCATCCTTATATAACAATATTATACTATAAAAGTCAAGTATGTATAGTAAAGTTACTTTTGTTCAAATAGTATATTTGTGTTAAGAAATTCATTAAGTATGTATACATTAAACTTAGAAGCTAGAACTCAGTTATTAACGTTTATAGTTGTCCTTCTAAAATCTAGAATTCATAAAGTCGAAATCCTGCCTCCGCCTCTGTCTTTTAATATGTTATTCATAGCAGAATTCTTTATTGTATCCCTATTTCTTGATTTTCAATTTGAGGGGAAATACATGTATGAACAATCATATAATGTAGATGAAATTGAACTTGCATCCGCTACTTTCCGTCCTCAAGTGCGTATCAATGTCTTGAAATAAGCTCTAAGTTTCGGTTATACTCATACTACATGATTGGATGATTCTCCCCTGTATAGATTTGATTAAGATTGGTTCTCGGAATTCAAGCCCTAGTCAGAGGCGTGTCTATCGACACCTGTCAAAACTTTCGGCCCTGAGCTTGTAAAACTTTTAGACTCTTTTATGATCATTATCATGCCATAACAAAGACAATTTGTTGTATAATTTGATGATAGTTAGATTTCACATCTATGTTTAATCTCTCTTGACTTTAAAGAAAATGAATAAAATGAAGCACCAAACTAGTACAACAATCTCTTGTATAATTTTGGTCCTTTTGGAAACCAAGCTCAATTTGATCGCAACTTTTTTGGTTTAACCATCTTGTATCAAATAATCATTGGTCTGACTAATTCAAATTTGCACCGTATAAGGTCTATTAAGGGATAACCGCTCCCTACCTGAAATTTCTCCTTGAATATACTTGATTTTGTATTTATTTATTGTTTTGGTTTTTAGTATATATTCTTAATGAATGGCAAGGATTTCTAAGTTTATGCTTTAAAATCATTTGCATTTGATGCTAATTTTGGCATCATATGGTCTTCATGTTGTTCTCTTTTGATTCTGCTGCATTTTTCTTCATCATTTCTCTCTGCTTTGGGATCTTCTTTTCCCCATAAGAGCAAGTAAAGACCAACAATGACTATTACTGCCCCTATTATGCTGAAAAAAATGTGAAGAAAAAAGTAGATATTTAGAACAAGAAAATATACTATATATATATATATATA
>ML393410.1:0-15989 GCA_005239525.1 Nicotiana knightiana
ATTACTTGTCGACCACGTACACTTGCGTGTGCATTGGGAAATCAACCAACAAGTTTTTGGTGAATATAAATAGTCCTTACATTCAAATATGCTCTTGAACATAAATTAGTACATCATTGATTTTATATTGGCTTGGTTAAATAACGATTAGAGTGATTTAGCAAGTAGTTTACACAAGTCTCTGTGGGTACGATATCTGGACTTAAAATCCTATATTACTTGTCGACCACGTACACTTGCGTGTGCACTGGGAATTCAACCAACAACAGACTGATCCATCCTAGAGGGATCCTAACTAGATATGCAGATAACATGGCACTCACAGTCACAGAACTGAAGATTGTAGATAGCTAAGAGATGATGTAGCTTGTTTATTCAACAATGGACACCTTCCAGAATTCTTGAGCGACCGAGCCAAGAATCATTCAAGAAAAGGGATTCTAACGAACAGGCAGAACAAGAAGAACCTCAGCACGTCATCAACATGATCATCAACAGGATTGATATTCCACAGAGGCCGATGTTGAAACGCACCAAGGTATTGATCACTAGGGAAAAATGGACTCGAGATTACGTACCAGAAGGAACTTTATCTTTCAACTACGGGGACACGGAAGGGATCGTACAACCCCACAATGACGCACTGGCAATATCTGTGCTCGTAAATAAAATTCAAGTTAAACGTGTGTTAATTGATACAGGTAGCTCGGTCAACATCATTCGATGAAGGGTTGTGTAGCAGCTCGGTCTACAAGACCAAATCGTACCCGCAGTCCGAGTCTTGAATGGATTCAACATGGCATGTGAAACCACTAAAGAAGAAATAACATTACCAGTCAATGCCGCTGATACCATCCAGGAAGCCAAGTTTTATGTGATCGAGGGTGGCATGAGATACAACCGCCTGTTTGGGAGGCCATGGATCACACCATGAGGGTAGTGCCTTCGACCCTTCACCAGGTTTTAAAATTCTTGACGCCAGGAGGGATTAAGACGATCTACGGGGAACAACCGGCCGCTAAAGAGATGTTTGCAGTCGATGAAGTGATTCCGATATCAACACTTACAACATTAAAGGAACCAGGTTCGGAAGCAAAACAAGGAGCCAAATAGCAATCACTGATGCCAGCCTCGACCCAACCAGATAAGCAGGGGACTAACAAAGATAATGATTATGGGGTCCCCCTTTCCTTTATAGTCCCCGATGACTCTGACGCTACCAAATCAACGATCGAAGAGTTGGAGAAGGTCATACTGATCGAGCATCTGCCCGATCGGAAGGTATACCTGGGCACGGGATTAACTCCCGAGCTCAGGAAAAAACTCATTCAATTTCTTATAGCTAACGTGGATTGTTTTTTTGGTCCCATATCGACATGATAGGGATCCTACCGGAGATCACCACTCACAAGCTGAGCATGGACCCAAACTCCATCCGGTCAAGCAGAAAAGGAGACCACAGTCCGAGATCAAACATGTTTTCATCAAGGACGAGGTAACCAAACTCCTTAAAATAGGGTCCATCGGGGAAGTCAAATACCTAGAGTGGTTAGCAAACGTAGTAGTAAGTCCCTAAAAAAAGGGAACAAACTGAGAATGTGTGTGGATTATAAAGATTTAAATAAGGCATGCCCAAACGACTCTTTCCCTTTTCCTAACATCGATCACATGACCGATGCCACGGCTGGCCACGAGATCCTCAGATTTCTCGAAGCCTAATCTGGGTACAACCAAATACGAATGAACCCGGATGATCAATAAATACCTACTTCATCACTAAGTATGACACATACTACTATAACATTATGCCATTTGGGTTAAAAAAATGCCAGTGCCACTTACCAATGCCTAGTAAATCGGATGTTCGAAGAACAAATAGGGAAATCCATGGAAGTTTACATTGATGATATGTTAGTTAAGTCCCTGCGAGCAGAGGAACATTTAAAGCATTTACAGGAAACCTTCAGCATATTGAAGAAGTACAACATGAAGTTGAATCAGGAAAAATGCATGTTCGGATTCCGATCAGGCGAATTTCTAGGGTTCATGGTATCCAACTGAGGAATTGATATCAACCCCAACAAGATCAATGCTATCGAACATATCCCTGTAGTGGAAAACGTGAAGGCCGTACAACGGCTAACCGAGCGCATTGCCGCCCTGGGACGATTCATCTCGGGGTCCTAAGAGCCGTCGATTTTTCTCATTACTGAAGAAGAAAAAAACCTTCACATGGACCCCATAATGCTAAAGGGCCTTGGAAGAACTTAAGTGATATCTATCGATCCCACCACTGCTTCACAAGCCGATGGCAGACGAACAACTGTACTTGTATTTGGCAGTATTAGAAATAGCGGTAAGTGGAGTCCTGGTTCGGGAAGAATAAGGTACACAATTTCCAATTTATTATGTTAGCAAGACCTTAGGTGAGGCTGAAGCTAGATATCCTCACCTAGAAAAATTGGCGCTCGCTCTGCTAAGCGCCTCTAGGAAACTGAAACCATATTTTAAGTGTCATCCTATATGTGTTGTGACAACTTACCAATTACGAAATATAATGCATAGAATAGAACTCTCAGGATGATTGACCAAATGGGACGTAGAAATCAGCGGGTACGATATTAAGTATCGACCCCGGACAACCATTAAGTCTCAAATTTTGGCAGATTTCGTGGCCGACTTTACACCGACCATAATACCCGAGGTCGAAAGGAAGTTGTTGGTAAACTCGGGGAGATCCTCAGGAATCTGGACCCTTTATACGGATGGTACCTCGAACGCAAAAGGGTTCGAACTTGGCATCATACTGAAGCTACCAACCGGTAATATAGTTAGACAATCCATTAGAACTGTGAAATTGACTAACAATGAGGCCGAGTATGAGGCCATGATTGCAGGTCTCGAACTAGAAAAAAGCTTGGAGGCGGAGATGATCGAAGCTAAGTGTGACTCTCTCTTTAGTGGTGGACGAAGTTAATGGAACGTTCGAAGTCAGAGAAGAATGAATGCAAAGGTACCTAAATAAGCTACATGTAACATTACATTGGTTCAAAGAGTGGACTTTGCAGCACGTACCTCGAGATCAAAATAGCTAGGCTGATGCCCTTGCAAACTTAGGGTCATCGATCGAAGAGAAAGAGCTCAACTCGAGGGCAGTCGTACAACTCATGAGATCGGTAGTAGAAGAAGGTCACGCCAAAATAAACTCAACAAGACTAACTTGAGATTAGAGAAATAAATACGTAGAGTATTTGAAGATCGGGAAACTTCCCTCAGATCCAAAAGAATCGACGTCACTGCGCTCAAAAGCAGCCTGATTCATCTTATTCAAGGACGGAACCTTATTTCGAAGAATGTTCGATGGTTCGTTAGCAATATGTCTACGACCGGGAGATGCCGAGTACGTTTTGAGGGAAGTCCATGAGGCCACCTGCGGAAATCATTCAGGCGTCGAATCATTGGTTCGAATGGTAATCAGAACCGGCTATTACTAGATTGACATGGAAAAAGATGCGAAGGAGTTCATACGAAAATGTGACGAAACGACATTGTTGCCCCAAGAAATTGAATGGTTTTGAAGATTGACAAAGGAACTCAAAGATAAACCGGGTCCATCACTGGAGACATAGACACATGCAGAGTTAAAGGCACGTGAGGTGCACATGTAGGAGATAAACGAAATATGAGAGTTAAAGAGATATCTCCTGATCGAAAAGATTGCAAAATAGTAAGGAGAAGGACTCCTTATTCAGTAAGAACAGAATCAAAGATAAGGAAGGATTCGAGGAGTTGAGATTAACTAGAACTCTTCCACCAAGGAAGAGTAGCATTAGAACACTAGAACATCTCTCGTCTACTAATCCTATATATTACAGATTGTTCTTATTTTACAGGTGTGCACAAAAGCAGAAGTTAAGCAGGAATTGAGAGCAAAATTAGCAAGGCAATTTTGCAAGCAGTTCATGTGAGATTTAAGTGTGCGACTTTGAAGCTACTTGGACCAGCTAGAAGAACCAGTTCCAACTGTTGTCTTTTAGTCTAGTTTACTTGTAGTAGGTGATTTCAACTTGTACCTTTCAGCTTTATCTAGAATTATCTGTAATAGGTACTGAGTGATTTCAAGTTATAGCTAACTTGAAGTTTGTCGCAAATAGCTAGATGCTAGTTTGCCACAAAGGGATTATAGGTAATCCTAGGTTTACAAAAGAGTTTTTGTAAATGATGTTTGGCTCACTGATTTAGTAAAGAGTTCGAAAAAATCCTACTGGGAAGTAGGTCGTGGGTTTTCACCTTTTGAGCCAGGTGTTTTTCACATTAAAATCTCTGTGTTCTTTATTTTTTGTATTTATAATTCCGCAAACAGTAGAGGTTGGAACACATAGAAGAATCTGGTCCTTTTAAAACTAGTGCACGCAAAAATCGGAGACCACAATCACCCCCCTACTTGTGTGGTATTGACGTTTAGAACATTAGACATACTTCGATGATACACCAGCCCGGGGAACTACTACATTCGATTTTATCGCCATGGGCATTCATGAAATGGGGAATGGACATCGTTGGCCCTTTTCCATGGGCACTGGGTAAGGCTCAATTTATCTTGTTTATGATTGACTATTTTCTAAATGGTTTGAAGCACAGGCGTACGAGAAGGTCAGGGAGAAGGAAGTCATCGACTTTATTTGGGACCACATCATATGACGGTTCATAATGCCATCCAAAATTATATGTTACGATGGGATACAATTTATCGACAACAAAGTGACCAAGTTTCCTGAAGACCACAAGATCAAAAGAATTTTATCGACACCTTATCACCCTAGTGGGAACAGACAAGCCGAATCGACCAACAAAACCATACTCCAAAACCTTAAGAAAAGGTTAACCAATGCCAAAGGAAATGGAAGGAGATCCTGCCCAAAGTCCTTTGGGCATATCGTATGACCTCGAAGTCCAGCACCGAGGCCACTCCGTTCTCATTGGTTTATGGTGTCGAAGCTCTAATAGTGGTCAAAGTCGAGGAACCAAGTATCAAATTCCTATGTGCAACAAAGGAACCAAATGACGAGGCCATGAATACGAGCCTGGAGCTATTGGATGAAAGGCGTGAAGCCTTCCTTGTCGCTTGGCTGCCCAAAAGCAACAGATCAAAAGGTATTACAATCGAAGGGACAACTTTTGATACTTCAACGTTGGGGAATTATCGTTAAGGAAGGTAACATTGAACACTAGAAACCCGAACGAGGGAAATTTGGGCCGAACTAGGAAGGACCATACAATATCATCAAGATCACCGGAAAAGGATCCTACAAGCTCGGGACGATGAATGGCGAACAGATACCAATAAATTGGAATGTAACTCACCTAAAATGATACTACTGCTATGGTACAACCCCATTTATTTTCTTTTGTTTATATCTCAGACTAACTCTTGCAGGTAATCGACTAGGAAAAGTAAGAAATTTTAGGTCTGAAAGCACGAATTGCACTATTTTTTCCTAAAACCGGTTTTGTCCCAAATGGGGTTTTCAGCAATGTTTTTAACGAGGCAACAAGTAAATCGTGCTAACTTAGAATCGAAGTCCGGAAACAAACTGGTAACAACAATCAAAATAGTATTCAAGGCTTTACTTCAATCAACCTCGAACACTGGAGGGGGGGAGGGGGTATTACCCTCCGATATGAATTTTAGCATGGAAAGAAATTTCGGAATTGAAGGGTCTCGATTGATAGTATTCAATGTAAGGGCCAAACGGTCAAATGAACCGCGCGCACTTAGACTGCTCAAACCCTGTCGTAAAATATGTACACATATATCCTTATTATGTAGAAGAATAAAGAGAAGTCTCTTCTTTGCAATCATCTTATATTTAATTTCTTCTTTACATTCCTTAAAGATTTCCTACTTCTGATCCCCTAAAGGTAACGAGCCGAAGGGCCATTTATAACCGGAGTTCGAATGATCACACTCTCACTCAGGGACTGCCCTCCGAAAAAAAACTCGGAAGACCTAAGCTACTAGACCTCGGGGGCATAAGAACTATTAGGTAACCCCTGAATCTTAAAGGCCACAGCCACCCCCATTCGGAGACTGTTATCTTGGGAAAGCTCGGATAACTCGGGGAAGCAAGTCAAATAGGTGGCTCCCAAACTAAAAGGCTACGACCACATTAACACGACTCGGAGATTTTCGAGACCGTAACAAAAACTAGGCCTTCAAAAAAGAAAACTTTTCATACCCTCAGCGAACTATAATCTCAACTACTTACTTTGGGAGGAAGTTTCCGGTAACACCAAACCCCCAAATAATGCCTTAAGACCGACTAATGTAAGTGAAAGGTTTGTTTGAACCTTCGAACATAACCTGATTATTTCGTGCTTAGACATTTTGATCTTTGTGAATGCAAATAAGAAAGCAAAGGAAAAAAACTAAAATCCGAGAAAGGGAAAGAAAGCCTTATATATATTTATAACAAAATTCTTTTTACAAGGGCCAAATAGCCCGATAAATATTTTTATAAAGGCTGAACAGCCTCAACAAAAACACAAAAAACAAAAACATCTAAGGGCCTAGTGGCCTGATCCCCATCGGAGGCATCATCTTCACCCTCGGGATCTTCTCCGCCTTCAGACTCGTTTAAGCCCTCGGAATCCTCCTCGGGATAAGCCAGCTTCCAGGCTCTGGCTTCATATATCTTGGCATTCTCGATTTCAGCCAATATGTCAAAGTTTTGAGTATGGAATCCCTCAAGGGCTTCCCTTCAAGATTGACACCTTGCATGATTCACCATGTTTTTAGCTTGCTCCTGCATCGCCTCGACATCAACCTTGAACCAGACCACTTTATCATCGGCCTCGGTCTTAGCCACGACCACCTCTGACTTGGCCGCCACAAGCTCCTTGGCTAGATTCTCTTGACCAGAAGCAGCCGAGTTCAGCTGAGACTGGAGCTCCTCGATCTTCTTGGCCTGTACCATCGAAGCTAGTTGTTCTTGGGGGGTCTCCTTTTCCTAGGCCAGGCGGTTGATATTCTTCTTCCATTCCTCGGCCTCATCCTTCACCATGTCCACCTCCACCTGGAGTTGCTCGATCTAGTCAAGTCTCTTCTGGACCTGTTCGGATCTTTAGCCATTGTGTTTGAATTGTCATCACTAAGTTCAAATACTGGTCTTACTTTATCGACCAGATCGGCATGTTCCTTCCGAGCCGTTTCTAGCTCGAGCTGGAATTTATCACTGAGAAGCTTATAGGTTTCCCTCTTCTCAATTAGCTCCCGAACCTCGACCTCGTGTTGGGATAACTCTTCCAGATATCGGAGGAAAGTTTCATGCTAAAGTACCGAGGCCTACGAGCATAAAGAAAAGTGCTACGATTATTTAGAACTTAAAATCTAACGTACTTAGTAAAAGAGGCACTCGAAGTTACCTGATTCAACGCATGTTGAGCTTCATTGAACAGGTAGGACGCTTCCACCTCATCCATCTTGGCCTGGTCTTCTTCGGTCACCAGGCACCGAAGATAGCTAGCAACCCAACAGGGGCGGAGAGAGCCCGGGCATCCTCCGGAATAGAGATAACTATTGACAATTTTTGGTGGGGATCAACACTCGGAGCCGAGAATCGATCCACTAACTTCGGGCTCGAAGAAGGCCCACTACTCCCGAAGACGGTGCTTTCTTTGGAACTAGTAAATCACCAAACCCGGTCAGATCCTCCGAGGTGGTAGATTCTAAGCCATCAAAGAAGTTATTGAGATTTGTCGTCCCCTAAGGCCCCTCGTGCAAACGATCTTTTAGCATACCGACCTCGTTGATCATGGAGTCGGAGAATAGAGGAGACCTGGTGAGATTAATCTCCCCAAGAGCATATTTTGCTCACTCTCTCCTACTCGAGGAATATCGGCCCCGACTTCCTCTTTGACCTCCCTAGCTTGAGACATAGCGGCCTCGCCCTTCTCCGATTCAGGGACCTCGGTCACTGCCCTCTCAGCAGCCTCCCTGGCTTGGGGGAATACGGTGTGGGCTTGCACCCAAGCCACCAGCTCGAAAACTTCTTATTCTTCCGACTCATCCCTCAGTCAGTGGACTAAGTGCGATGGGAGGGCAACGATGTTTTCTTTGGGTTTGCGTGCCTGCCTCTTTTTTGATTTTTGTTTCTCCGAGTTCGGGGAATTCGGAGCCCCTTTTATTTTCTTCTCTTTATCCTGCTTCGGAGCAGGAGATTGGGGATGATGATTTCATCTATGGATGGGGGCCACATAGAGACATCCTTCCCAAGTCCAACAAAGAAAAAAAGATGAGTAAGCTTGGAAAGAAACCCAAGTGATGTCAGTTCTAGGAAAGAATTTTACCGTGAGAACAGGCCTCCCACCGGCCCTTTGAAAGTTCGCACCATATGCGCTCGAAATATGGCTTCTGTGATACGATGCCCTTGAACCACTCCTTGAGTCGAGGAATTGCATCCGGCATCCGAGCGATAGTTTCACCACGAAACATCGATTAGGTGAGAGAAAAGGGAAATACAGTAAGCAAAATCTTAAAAGTGAAGTTATACTTACGTTTCATGTTCCATTTCTCGGCCAGGATTAGATCTGAGGTCTTCACTCGAAGAACCAGTCTAACTAGCCTCGGTCTCGGTCCTCATCTATGCTCGAGAATGGGGCCTTAGTAGCCCGACACACAAGCTTTATCAGTCCCTCTCGGTAGAGTTGGGGACTGTACAGACACATGAGATGGTTGATTGTGAAGGGGCACTTGTCGAGCTTGCTCACGAAAAATGATGCAGGATAACAATCCTCCAAAATGAAGGATGAATTTCCCGAGCGCCACTCCATACCTTTTGCAGAAGGCAATGATAACTGGGTCTAGAGGGCCCAACGTGAAGGGATAAATGTAAACACTTAGAAAACCCTCCACGTGGGTAATGATTGATTCCTCGGGCGTAGGCACCACCACATGTTTACGGGCCCAATTATAGTCTTCCTTGACTTTGGGAAGGAGATCGTCAGTGATGAAGCATATAGACCTCGAGGCCGACTCGCATCGACCCGGTACAGAAGGGGTTTTCTCGATCTTGAAGTCGGCCCCAGTTGGGCACCCCGTAGGAATGAACATAGTTGAGGGGGATTCAGGTATCTTTTCCTCGACAACAGTAGACATAGTCTTTTCTTCTTCAGACGGTCTCGAGGAAGAGGGAGTTTCCTTCTGAGGGGCAGATTTAGAAGTCTTTTCCATTGCTTCTGAGTAAGGGTGAAAATGTGGTACTGATGAAAGAGAGGGTGTATTTGGCAGATAGTTTATAAAAATTTGCATAAAACTATAAAGGACGAAGTTTTGAACTTAAGTTGGAAAATCAGAGGATGAAGGTGATGAAATTTTTCTTAAGCACACAAGAACAAGCGTTTGAATGTAAAAGTTCTAATGGATGGAAGGGTGAAGTATTTATATTTTGCAAAATGGCGGTTCAAAACCCGTAGTGGCCGACCAACAATTGACACACATTTAATGCCTTGAAGACTGGACCGATGGGACATTTCAGTGATATTTTGTCACTTGCGTCATGATTTATCGAAGCAAGGGTAGGGAGTTCATATCGTTTCCCGTCGTCTTCTCTTCGAAAAATGAGGGGACTATCTGTATACGATTGAAAGCGGGTTCGTATATTATATGACCAATTGACCGAAACGAGACGGGTCGAAGCTCGACCTCGTATTATAACGAACCCAGGCGCGAAGTTAAATCGTTGAGCTCGTGATTCCGGGACCGAACAAGATAGAGGGAACTTTGTCGAGCCAAATAATAGAGGGCCGAAATATTTGCGATCAGTTGGAGATCACGGCGAAAATCTCGGCACGTATCAAGGAGAGGCCGATTACTTAGCAAATCACGAGATTTTTATCTTTTATAGAATTGTATTAAGAGTAAGGTTCCCCAACTATATAAAAGGGAGGTCTGGTCATTTGCAAAATATATTGTAACACGCATTAAAGAAGCAATATATTGATTTGTCGTTGATAGAGGCATTTCTTGACTCGAGGGAAACCAACTTTCAAGGATAAGACTGTTCAATTTGTGTGGTTTGTATTTATTTTCTTATCATTAATTTCGGGATTAATCTGTTCTTCCAATTTGTGTCAAGTTGTATCACATATCCTTAAAATCGTGTATAAATTCAATTGTTATCCGATTTAAAGATAAACACATATATTGGAGTTGTAAGATTCTTACTCCGGATAACCTTGATCACATTTCAATATAAAATGGGGAGAAACGTAACCATTGATTAAAGAGTTGGGGTTATTAAAGTGAATGACCCAAGTATCGACTAGTACAAATAATTATTTATTATATTTCAAATCACCTATGATGTCTAATAAAGGATCTCACGTGATGCGGATCTGGGATTCTGGAGTATCTATTCCCTGTGCAAGTTGACCAAAATCACACTACTGTTGCAAGCTTCCATTAGTCTTCTCCAAAAGTTCAAACCCATGGGACAGATTCTTCAAAAATTCCAAGGTAACCATCTCAACTTCAATTTTCTTAACATGAAATATTCATGTTTTTTTGGATCCATTTTCTTGGTTTGGTTATTACTCCCTTCTAACAGTGGCTAGATGGGATTTTATATTGAAGAATTTGTTGTGCAATTAATTCAAGATGCAAAAGTTTGGTAAAAAAGTCGATATTCAGTTGCTGTTCCGTTCTTTCCATACTGCCCCATTCTTGTAACTAGATCAAGAAAGAACCTTTGGATCGAGATATAAAGGGTAAAAGCTTGATGTTTTAAAGATTAATCTTGATTGTATTAGAGAGTACTTATTTTACTGATCCAATACTTTTAACCTGCTTATACATCAAGAAACAGGTTTTTCTTGATTTCCAGCCAATTTGGCTAATTGCTTCTAGTTCTTAGGATTAGTCAATTGTTGCGGAATATGATGAATTCAAATGGTTGAGTTGAAAGCGTTGACCTTTTTACTTTGAATAGGAAAATCAATACAATTTATTATTGGATTTAAGCTATATACCGACAATGCAAAGATTTTATAACTTATTATAGTCCACTATTTTTATACCACTTTCTTATGGAGTGCATACGATGTTGTTGTGAGGGTGTTGTTACAAGACCATTTCCTCTTTCAGTCTTTGTGTTTAAGTTGAAACATTCCTCCTTATTTCTTTAGCTAGTCTTTCATTGTAGTACTTAGGGAGTAAGATCCTTTGACACTTGTAAAACTGCGAGCTTATCACATCGTATACTTGACGGAATTTTTGTGTTCTTCCTCGCCTATAATAACCTGTAGTTACTTATCTCCACGGTCTTGTACCTGTAGGGTTGCTTCTGAACTAGTATTTTGACTGACTTCCCGGTGGTACTCTCTTTAATTTCGGTAACACTCATACGGTATTTTTATCTATCCCAACTCCTACCCGAATATTTCTCAAGGATCACGATGTCATAGCTGCGAGGCTGAATTCCCCATGTTGGGGTTCCCTATGTTTATCTTGCACGATCTGTTGATTTGTGTGTATCATCTTGTCTAGCCATAGCTAGGCTCTCCCTGAATCAATTACTAACTACTCGTTGGCCCATTCTCGTGGCTGAGATTACCAATTGATGCTTATCATAAATATTTACTTGTAATACTTTGCGAAGATATTTTCGACACCGTCAATATATAGACGATACATATATTATTGGTACATTTGTGACCTTTGAGAAGGATATGTAAATGGCTATGATAGTTTCTTATGTAATTTCTGAGTCGGACTCTTTTCTTTTTTCTAAAGGATTTCAGAGTGCGACTATTCTAACTTTCCTCATTTTTATATGTTATGTGGGACTACGTTAAGAATCAAAGATGTCCTGTCCTCGAGCATTATAGAACTTTATCGTAATTTATGATATCAAATTATCAATCTAGAAATTTTCAAGCTACTACTATATTCACTTATAGTCGAATCTGTGATGTTATTCCATTTCATGAGCAACTTATTGGGGCGAAAGTATATTTCACCATTTTCAGTTGTCTTTGACTATGTTGCGCGGGCTCTCCAAAATGTAGCCGCACCCGTATCAGATCCTTTAAAAATACACTATTTTTGAAAGATCCGACACGTATCCGGACACATTTTCAGAGAGTCCGAGCAATATAGGTCTTTAACGGTCATTATACATCTTATATGAATGTGGTCATGTTTCTCTCCTCTTTATCCTTTATGTTTTGAAAAGTTATGTGATTGCTTTTCTTCAGTAGTTAGCCATGTGCATGCACTAAAATTTTCCACTCAACAATGGAGGGGAACATAAAACCTAACCCCTAATACAAAAGTGAAAGGAAGAAGGCTTCAGCCATGTTGTTAGTACAGTATAACATAGAAACTGAAAAGGCCATGAGATCATGTTGCCAAAGTGATTTGTTAGAAATTTATTTGTGGCTTATTCCAGTAGACTGGATTTACAAGTTGTGCTCAAGTTGGTTTAAAACTTTCAGCCTGCTCATATAGGTCCTTCCAACTAGTGGACTTTCAGATTAAAAACAATGTCATTGATAATATATGCAGGAAGAATCTTCAAAAAAGAGTCTTTCAAGTAATTTCCAGTTTGAATACCATTGCCCTGGTAAAGTAAGACCATATTCTGGTAGTATACTGGCTTTCCATGAAAACATGCTTTGTTTGGCAGCAGAGCGACAAGTGCATCTATGTTGCGTGGACTCTCCAATATGTAGCCGCATCCGTGTCGGATCCTTCAAAAATGCACTGTTTTTGGAGGATCCGACACGTATCCCGCCACATTTTCGGAGAGTTCAAGCAACATAAAAGTGCATTTGGACACAATGTTACTGTCTAAATCTAGAATAATCTCATCAAGTGGAATTTTCCTTTTTAATACTCTTTAGTTTAGGAAAGAGACCGTGCCATATATTAGAGAATTTAAATTACGTCTTTGTTACTTCGTGCTTCTTTCACGAAAAAACAGTGATTTTCTACTGATTCTGTTTAACATGATCTATCTCTTGTAAATGATGAAGCAAAATGTATCTTATTTGGGCCACTAGCTAAAGAAAAATCATTGCTTTCTCTTGAACAAGGGAAGGGCATAACCTCAAGTCTATCTGTGATTTGATGAGTCTGATTCATAACAATTACACCAGTTATTGTGATATCTTTACTTTCTAATAACAGACAGTACGTTGTGACCTAAAAATCAGGGCATGATGGATAATCAGGTAATACATACAACCTAAGTAGCTGGAAAAGGGGTGCGCGTGTCCGATAGGGGTGCGGATGTAGAGGTCGGATCCTTTGAGATGTAAATTCTATGATTTGGGGATATGGATCCTAATATGGATACTGGGATGGGGATCCGGCTAAAATAATTCAAAAAATAAAAATATAAAAAATATCTCTAAATTATGAGAAATATTTACGTATAGCTTGTAAAGTGTGAATTTTGTTTTATTCTCAAGTTTTAGATTAGTAAGGGACAGATAACCTAGATAAGGTATGTTATTTTCTTCAAATTTACTCTAGTTTTGGTTCTGATTTCGCTATTTCGGGAATCAAATTGTATTTTGTCTCAAAATTTTTTGTCCGTCATAGTTAATGTACCAAAAATTGTTTGACCAATCCGATATGAATCTCGTACTCACAACCATATTAGTGTCATGTCGACACGAGTGAGACACCTAAACTGCCTGTCAGAGCAACTTAGCATACAGTGGCATAGCCATGTTTCATGAGAAGTTTGAAAACATGGATTTCTTGGATAGTTATTTTTTATTTTTAGTTTGTTGTTTTAAGCCCCACTTAAAATTTACAAAGAAAATTCGAGGATAAAATGACGAACGAAGATAAGTAAATTATCCAGTTACTCATGTGCCCGCTATATCAGCAACTGATTTTGCAGTTATGCTGGTCATATTGTCATGAAGCTTACCTAACTAATAGCATGTTTGGCCAAACTTCTAAAATCAACTTACTTTGAGAAGTGTTTTTTTAAAAGTACTTTTAAAAAATGTGGTTTTTGTGAGAAACAGTTTGTATTTGGCTAATTAATTTGAAAAGCACTTTTGAGCAGCAATTAGTATTTGACCAAGCTTTTGAAAACTGCTTCTAAGTGTATTTTTCTCAAAAGTCCTTATCAGAAAAGTGCTTGTGGAAAGAAGCTACTCTTTTCTGCTTCTCAAAAACTGCTTCTGTTTTTCCGCAAAATCACTTTTTTCCTTCCAAAAGCTTGAGCAAACACCTCATTTTTTGACCAAAAATATTTTTGGCCAAAACAAACACTTTTGACCCAAAAAAACTTGACCAAATAGGCTATAAGTTAAAACAATGAGAACCTCATTTACCTCATGCAGGTAAGCAGTGGAGAGAGACAAAAATACAAAAAATAACAGACAAGGTATTTGACCATTTCAAAAATGAATCAGGAAGAGCAAATCTGAAGTTTGAAGACCTCTATATTGCTGTATTACTTATCTACAAGTAAGATTTCTCTGTTCCTCACTTACCTTCTACAGAACATTATATAGAGGTTTTGAATATTTTTTATCAAATTATGTTATTTCAGTGATATCAATAAACGTTTGCCCGGACCTCATTTTGATCCTCCTACAAAAGATGAAGTTAGAGCCCTGATACAGGTATGTCTCATAGCCCGTTTGGCGAAGCCGGAAAAATCAGCTTATTTTGAAAAGTATTTTTTTTCAAAAGCGCACTTCTAAGTAGCAATTTGTGTTTGGTCAAGCTTTTTAAAAGTATTTCTAAGTGTATTTTTCTCGAAAGTGCTTCTCAAAAAAGTGCTTCTGGGAAGAAGCTACTTTTTTCTACTTCTCCAAAACTGCTTCTGCTTCTACTCAAAAGTACTTTTTTTCTTCTAAAAGCTTGGCCAAACACTTCAATTTTGAAAAAGAAAATACTTTAAAAAAAGAAAAAAAAAAGTACTTTTCAATTGGGAGAAGCTTGGCCAAACAAGCTATCAGTCAACTGAACGCTTGCTAGTCCATTCTTCTACTTGTGATGTTCATTCAGGTGGTTGCCCTATTGTTCTACTGATTCAGTTTAACTGTTTGAGTTTTGTTATCATACTAGTGTTTAATTTATTGTCAATCACAGGAGTGCGATATCAACCTTGATGGAGAACTGGACCGAGAAGAATTTGTGAAATTTATAAGGAAATTAACAAAGGATACTTTTAAATTGGTGAGTCAGGGACTAATCATTGCGTTGGCAGTAGCACCAACTGTAGCTTTGCTAACCAAAAGGTCAACAGAAGGAGTCCCTGGTGTTGGCAAGGTGGTTCAGAAGATGCCCACTTCTCTATATGCTTCCATTGTGACTCTTACAGTTGTGCTGTGTCAGCAAGCTGCTGAGGCAAAGAAATGAAGAATTGTTTCTACATATTGTACATTTTGATAACATACTTCTATCCATGCCAGTAGGCTTTGATTCCTTAGTATGTTGTTGGACATATCTTCAATAATTCTCAAAAGTGACTATTGAAAGGTGATAATGATGTAAATATCTTTTCCCGAAAACTTGTGTGTTATGCAGTTCAAAATGGTACTGTAGCTTGAGTCCCGAACTAAAGTGTGGTTCTTTTGGACTCAAACGACACAGATAGGTTAAAAGAAAGTACCATTTTATATATAGCGCAGTTATTCACCTTGCTATACCTTAACGACATGTTGTCCGTTAAGGTATATCGGCGAATAACCGTGCTATTTATAAAATGTCTTGCCCCACTAATAACTCATCTAATAACTAATCCACCAATAATTCGTATGGTATAACGCCTATTATGCATGTGCTATACCTCAATTATTGTACCCCCGAATTGTTTTTTTTTTTGTAGGATTTTCATAATTAAGTAAAAGTTCATTCTGGATCCTTTAGGTCTTCCGAAATATTTGTTCTTTAAGTTAATTTGCATTTTGTCATAATTTCCGAAGAGCGAAAAATTAGAGTTTCATTATATATATTG
>ML393410.1:16044-37916 GCA_005239525.1 Nicotiana knightiana
GGGGGGGGGGGGGGGTGAGTTTGTGGTGGAGAATAACTCAGTACGCTATAGTTTCTCCAAAGTGTCATGTTAAGTTGCCACTTACAATGGAGTGCGATAGATTGGTATCATTGTTATTTAAAAAAATGAGTGTGAGCAAACGTCCGATGAATATTAAAGTAACCGAAAGATATCTGTATTCTGTTACTTCGCAAAGGGTTGCTTGTTATGCTGCGTTTAACATTGAAGACGATAAAACTCTGACAGGTTTTTTGAGGACTCCGGATGAACACCGGGAACTTCTTGTGATAAAAATATTGGAAATGTATGTCAAGGGTGAGAACGTTCGCAATAATGAGGTTCTGCAAAATGTTGGAGCAGTTTTATCCGAACAGGTTCAGGGTGAATTTTGGTCAGGTCTAAACTTATCCCCACGGGCGAATGCAGAGAGTGGACATAATTTATCCCCAAGTTTACATAATCCACAAGCCGAGTGGTAAACTTCAATTTTCCTTTGTGTTATGATGTTTATTTTTATTTATTGAAGTTGTCTTAACACTCATATATTTCACAGGAGGTACTGGCCAGATATGAATTTTACAAGTTATGAACCAACAGACAGTTAGAATATGCCTATTTTTGTGTGTTGGATTATGGTAGTCCATCCGAGAGTCATCATCAACAGGATAATGTGCATCATGGGATATCAACACATTATGATTTGTACGTGAAGTGACACTACTAGAAATTCGAAAAAACCATCCAAAAAAAAACCGACCAAAGTTGGTCGATAATGGCAAATAACCGTCCAAAAAGTGATCATTAACATGTGGACGGTATTTTGAAGGTCGGAAGGGTATACCGACCAAAGTTGGTCGGAAATTACTGACCAACATTGGTCGGCATGCTCTACACGACCATCGGACAATGTAATTGGCTTACCGACCAAAATTGATCGGAATATTATTTTATTAATTTAATATACCGACCAAACTTGGTTGGTGTATTAAATTTATTAATTTTTCCTACCGACCAACTTTGGTCGATATTGGAAATTTTTTTTTTTATAAATTATTAAAATTTAAAAAAAAACGACCAAGCAAAAACTAATTACAACAAGTTCAAAATTGTTCAATCTAGTTCAAAATTGGTTCTATTATTCTAGTGCAAAGTATATCAAAGTATTGGTCAAGGGGTATTTTCTACAATATCATTATCACCGTTTGATGAAATTTCAAATCTACAAGACGGTATAGAGAGCGGTCTTGTGGAGGACGGGAAGAACGATCACGGCGGAGGACGGGAGGAACGATCACGGGGAGGACGGGAGGAACGATCACGTGGAGGTCGAGCCTCTAGCAATGAATCACGAGACTGGGGCAACGGAAAAGCTCCAGTAGATAGGAGAGTTTTGATCTGAGCTTGCATACCAAAGAATTGAGCATCTCTAAGCCTTTCTCTTTCCTTAGCCGCTCTAGCTCGGATGTAAGCTTTGTCATTGTCTCACGTAGAGCCAAGAGGCTCTCCCTATTAAGTTCCTCGCCTTGCGAGTAAGTATCTATTCCTTGCATTCCACACCTATAGTGATGGAATTTTGTCGTAGGACGACCGTATACCTTCCCCCATTTTAGACCCCCAATAACCTTCAACCATATTCTTTCAGCATCCTCGTCTGAAGGTTGGCTTGGCTCGCCCAATTCACCAGAAGGCTAACTACGAATGAATTCTTCTATGTTACTTTGATAGCGACCCTACATTATTTTAAATTAAATTAGTATTTAAAAATTCTTATAAAAGTAAATTATAACACTTAAAGAAAATTGAAAGCTTACATATGCAGTCTCTGCCCGGTCCTTGACCCACCTATCTCCGTCCCCCTCTTTCTTCTTCTTTACAATATGCGTCTCCTTGAATAGCTCAGCATGGCTCATTGGACCCCCATAATTCTTTTCCCGAAAACAAATTAATTTAGTTAATAAATAGAATTCATATACTTAGAAAAGTAAAATAATTTAAGCAATTACCAATCTTCTTTTTATTGTCCGCAGGCTGATAGCACCCCTGTGTACAAAGAGCCTCCCTTCTCGGATGAGCAAGATTTCTTTCCTTTTTCGCTCCTCTCTAAGAAATCCGCTGTATGCCATTGTCTTAAAAAATCATTCCATAAATGCTCAAGAAACCAGCCAGGCCTCTTGTTCTTCCTTCTAGCATCCGAGAAATGATCTGCCAATCTGTTGTGAGCTTTATGATGAAAATTTGCAGCCACTTCCGCGCTATAGCGTTCTTCCCGTACACAATTTATCTACATTTTAAAAGTTAAATATTAGATGGAAACATCATAAATTTAAATTATTAAACTGCTTAAAAGAACATTTATACCTTAAATTGATTGAAAATTTGCTCCTTCAACGTGAATGGGAAATCAGTCCAAGTCGCATAAGGGCCATCATAAAGCTTTTTGATGGCATTGGTGATTATCTTAGTAGTCTACTTACCCAACTTGAACCTACAATTTAACAATAAAAACACATGAATATATTAGTAAAAATATTATAAAACAATATACGCAAAGATACCAAATAACTCTTTCCCGTCACCCTCAAGGACTATGATGATCCTGCCATAGCGATCATAATGCACTACCTCTTGATCATCATCCTCAGCATGTGTATCAGAGGCATGTGTAGACGGTGTAGGGGGTTCAGAGCTACTGTCTCACAGGCGAAGGCCTTAAATGGATGGAGTCCATGATGAAGATGGTTGTGATCCCTTTGACTGCGACATAGCTGGATTCGATCCATGTGGCTATGATACTGATGGTTGTGACCCGAGTGGCTGTGATATGGATAGATGTGATCCATGTGGGTGTGATATGTATGGTTGTGATCCACGTGGCTGTGATGGAGATGGCTGCGATCCACGTGGCTGTGAGGCATCTGGACTGTATGTCGGATTATAGTCCTATGGCGCTGTGATGGAAGACCTGGTGTCTGGATGAAGGTGCAGGCCTCGTGTTTCTATGGCAGCTCAGTATAGCCGTGTGGTGGAGGATAAGACATAGGCATCTCTGAATAGGGTGGAAAAGAGGGAGTATTATTATCTACCCTCATCTTTCCTTTCCTAGCCTTTTCTCGACCCCGAGAACTAGTAGGGTCAATGTTACCTTGACCATTGCCTGCCATCTGCTTAATATAATATATATTTAGATTGAAACATATATGAAAATAGTTATAAAATGAGAGTGCTTTAAGAACCCAACTTTTTAATCCTCGTCGACGTATTGTTCCTCGTCCTCACTTGTTTGAATTTCATCAGTTGATTCCTCGTCCTCATTTTCTATAATTGTTAATTCATTTATATCAACTTCTTCCAATATGCGTCTGGATGAGCCAAATTATTTTCTAACTGATCGTCCACTATTTGGTGAACACTGGAGATATCATTTTGATATGCAACATCTAACACATTCTCGACTTCCACTCTACCTACAGGCTTAAATTTTATTACAACCCACCAATCAGACTTATTCCGCTGCAATGGATAATGAGCATAATACACTTTCTAAATGTTATGTGCAATTATGAAAGGATCAAAGCGATCATACCCCCTCGTATGATTAACCTCAATTATGTTGTATTGATGGTGTACTCTTGTACCTCTTGTTGGATTTGGGTCAAGCCACTTGCATCTAAAGAGTTTCAATTTCTTATATGGCCAACATGTATATTCTAGTTGTGATATTTCTTTGATCACACCATAATAATTAATATCTCCAACTTGGTTGTCATCACCACCTTGAACCAACGCCCTGCTGTTGTTTCTATTTTTATTTTTAGAGCAATCCTCTATATGAAACTTATAACCATTCACTACGTACTCAGACATTGTTGTGACCTGAAGCCCAGATCCCTAAGATATATCTTTCAAAAATTTATTTACACCATTATTTGGATTATTTACCTATATAGTGTTAAAAAAATTCATAAGTTAGCATAACTTACATACTGTTTGAACCACATATCAAAACTCGTATATACATCATCATGGCCAAAATGACCCACGAAGTGGCTGTGACACATCAAATATTTTTAGTAGTTGCATCAATATGTAATCACAATAAATTTTAGCACGTATGATAACTAATAAATCAATACTTCCTTGAGAAATGGTACAACTTTGAGACAATTTAGCAACACATGAATTGTAGCTAACTTGTACTCCATATCACTCAAACTTCTCTTTCTAACATCCTTTGAACATCAACCTGGTTGATTTAATATGGACATTGGTGGATATAATGGATCATTACACATTCGAAACTATGCCTATTGGGTCTATTCCTAGAACATGACACATTACTCTCATAATAATAAGAACAAAAATGTGCAGTTTCCTTTGCAAGATAGGCATCCCATATAGATCCTTCAATCTTATTCCTCTGCTTAACAAATTATTTGCATTTGCCAATTGTCCTACATAATTTTATGTTAGCCAAGAACATTCAAATAAAATAGAATATTATATCGAACTTATAATATTACCTCTCAAAGGGATACATCCATCTGCATTGAACATGACCTCCAAGTCATCCGCGTGTACATGGTGGATTGGAAGGTGTTCTATCACATAAAAGAAACCACATGAAAACTTTCTTTCCATCTTACTAGAAGTTACACGAATGTTCTGATCCATCCGAAGTAGGTTTTCTTCCCTTAATGTGGTAGAAGACAGGTCTCTGAAAAACAAACTAATCTATGTCATGGGTTTCCAGATTCTTTCAGGCAAACCACAAAATGCAATAGGCACTAAGGTCTCCATGAAAACATGACAGTCATGACTTTTCAAATGGCTCAATTTCCCTACCTCCATATCTACCTTTTTTCCTAGATTCGACGCATAACCCTCAGGCATATTCAATTTCGTAACCCAATCACAAATTTGTCGTCTTTCCTCCAAAGTGAATGTGTAACTTGATTTGGGCTCGAACACCTTACCATTGTTTGCTATCTGGAAGTATAATTCAGGTCGCCTGTAATATTCTTGTAAGTCCGTTCTAACCTTCATGTTATCTTTTGTCTTACCTTTAACATCCATCATTGTGTTGAGCAAATTGTAAAAATAATTCTTCTCAATATGCATGACATCAATATTGTGTCGGAGAAGATTATCCTTCCAATAAGTCAACTCCCCAATATACTCTATTTCGTCCAATTATGAGTAACTCCATATCTAGGGAATCTATAAGGTGGAGTCTCAGTAACTTTATTGAAGTTCTGGACCCTCTCCCAAATTTCCTCACCTAAAAGTATCGGAGGTGGCGAATCATGTTCCACTTTCTTCTTTTTGAATGCATTTTTCATCCTTCTAAACTCATGATCATCAGGAAAGAACTGATGGTGAAAATCAAACCATGATTGCTTTCGGCCATGTTTCAAAGTGAACGCTTTAGCATTTTCCATGCAGTAAGGACAAGCTAGCTCCCAGTAGTCATCCACCCAGACAATATTTCATATGCAGGAAAATCGTTAATAGTCCACATTAAATTAGCATGCAATTTAAAATTCTGCTTGGTTGATATGTCATATGTTTCAACACCATCATACCACCACTATATTAGCTCATCAATCAAACGTTGAAAATGCACATCAATCAAACTTTTCAGATTACGCGGACCAGGGATAATACAATTTAAAAATATATATGGACTAGTCATACACAACTCAGGTGGTAGATTATAAGGTGTAAGAAAGATAGGCCATCACGAATATGGTGCCGCAGATATAGAAAAAGGCGTGAAGCCATCCGCACACAAACCTCACCGAATGTTCCTTGGTTCACTAGCATAATCTGGATATGTCCTATCAAAGTGCTTCCAAGCTTCTCCATCTGAAGGATGACACATAACCCCAGGTGGTCTTCTATTTTCAAAGTGTCATCTCATATGAGGAGCAGAACTCATCGAGACATATAACCTCTTTAACCTAGGTATAAGAGGTTAATAGTGCATCGCCTTCATAGTGACCATATTCCCGCTGGGAAGCCTCTTGAAATGAGGCTTTTCGCAGAATTTACAACTTTCTAAATTTGCATCATCTTTATAATATAACATGCAACCATCTTCACAACAATCAATTCTCATTGATGGAAGTCCTAACTTAGAAACCAATCTCTTTGCCTTATAGAAATCACCAGGTAATTTGATATTTGGGTCAACTAGTTCACTCATATGGTCAATGAAAAAGTCCATGGCCACTTGAGAAATATTCCAATCAGATTTTATATTTAGTATTCTAACTGCAACAGACAGCTCCGAGTGTGGACTTCCTTCACATAGTGGACGGATAGCTTCCTCTAACTGTTCAAAAAATGTTTTGCATCATCATTAGGAGTTTGTTCAACATTTTCATTGGGCTCACCCTAGAGTGCATCCCAAAAGCATCCGCAACCATATCCTGATTTCTAGAATCATGATTTGTATTCTCCATCGACCTACTACTTTCACCAACCATGTTATGAAATATTCCACGGCTACCATCGATCTCTCCATGATTAGTCCACACAAAGTAATTTTCTATAAACACCTTCCTATAAAGATGAAGCTTAACCTCCTTCGATTTTTTAAATTTCACACAATCGCACATGACACAAGGGCACCTAATTACTTCTTCAATTTGGTATGGTGCAAGTGACATTGCATGTATAATAAAGTCATAAACCCCTTCTACAAAATCCTCCTGCAATCCTTGCCGATTAGGATAATTCTTATTGTACATCCAAGTACGATGTTCCATCTATACAAATAAAACAAAAATAAATGGAGACATTTTCATAAGTACTAGAACTACTTAATTTATTCTATAATTATTAATTAATTAAATCTTTTTTTAGTTAATTATGATAATTAATTTTTCCTAATTGCACCAAAATTAAATTATAGTAAATATAATTAGTTATAATTCATTCAATTTAAACATAAACTATAAGTTCAATTCATATTATAAGAGTTTAAACATAAACTAAAAGTTCAATTTATATCCTAAAATTTTAATTCATATCCTAAGAGTTCAACCCACACCCTAAAAGTTCAATTCACAAGAACAAATCCTAAAAACCCAATTCAATTCAAAGTTAATAATTGAATTCTAACTAAACTATTCATGTAACGTCCCGACTGGTCGTTTTGAGTTTTAGCACGTCGTTCGGTGGTTCGAGGCCTTGAGAAACTTCACTTAAGGTATTATGACTTGTACGTGTGGTCGGAATTGAATTTCGGGAAGTTCATAATTGATTTGGAAATAGAATTTTAATTTTGGAAGCCTTAAGTTGGAGGAATTGACTAGAATGTGAGGTTTGAGTAAACGACCTCAGAATCGGGATTTGAAGGTTCCAACAGTTTCATATGATGATTTTGGACTTTGGCGTATGTCCGTATCGGGTTTTGGATGACCAGGGAACGTTTTGATGCCTATTGTGGAAATTGGCATTTTGGAAGAATTTCATAAATTTGGGTGAGGTACATTTCAATGTTATCAATGTTCGTTTGGGATTCCGAGTATGTGAATAGCTCCGTATGGTGATTCTGGTATTGGGAGTGCATTCGGAAGTGGAGTTGGAGGTCCGCAGGTCATTTCGGGGTCATTTGGCGAAAGTTAGAAATTTTAAGGTTTTCGAGAAGTCTGACCGGAAGTGGACTTTTTGATATCGGGGTCGGATTCTGATTCTGGGAGTTGGAGTAGGTCTGTAATTTCGAATGTGACTGGTGTGCAAAACTTGAGGTCAATCAGACGTGATTTCTAAAGTTCATTAAGCTTGAATTGGGGTGCGATTAATGTTTTTGATGTAGGTTGATGTGATTTGAGGCCTCGAGCAGGTTTGTGTTATGTTATGGGACTGGTTTGTGTGATTAGACGGGGTCCCGGGGGCCTCGGGTGTTTTTCAGGATGATTTTAGATCATTTAAGGCTGTTTTGGACTGCTGTTGATGGTATCTGGTTTCCTTCTGGGTTTTGGCCTTCGCGAACACGAGGCACAGGTCGCGAACGCGGAGGGTAGCCTGAGGAAGATTTCGTGAACGCGACACAGGGGGCGCGAACTCGAAAAAGAAAGGGAGTGGGGGCCTGGAGTAGTTTGGCCTTCGCGAACGCAGAGCTCTAGCAAAGAATGTGAAGTAGTGGTGTCTGCAGCCTTCGCGAACGCGAGGCTTTGATTGCGAACGCAAAGAAATCCTGGCCTGGGCAGATTGTTTAAAAGACGGGATTTGGCCATTTTCCCTCTATTTTTCATTTGTTTGGGTGATTGTTGGAGCTCTTGCAAGGGAGATTTTCGTCATCTATGTCAAGGTAAGTGATTCCCCCCTATTGCAAGTTAAATACTCGGGGTTATATATGGATTTAGGTATGAAAATTTGTAGAAAATTTGGATTTTTGAGGGAAAAGCTAGAAATTTATATTTTTTGATTTTGATCACGATTTTGGACATGGAACTGAGAAAAAGTCATATATTTAAGTTCATGATGTTATGGGTAGTGTTTATCTTCGAAAATTTTCGGAATCCGGGCAGGTGAGCCCGGGGGTGAATTTTAGGAATTCTTCAAATTGAGTTGGAAATTTACTTTAATAGTTATGATGTTACTCTTCAGCATGTATTGACTATTTTGTATAACATTTGAGTTGCTTCGGGTCGTTTGGCACCAAGATGAGGATTTAAAGCACAATTTTGGACCGGAAAGTAAGCTTTTACATAGCTAAGTCTCCTGTCTAACTCTGTGAGGGGGAAATTACCCCTAGTTGATATATTTGTTGTGTGCTACTTGTTGTGGGGCTACGTATGCGCGAGGTGATGAGAGCCCGTATGTAGCTACATTCATGATATTGTCCGGGTAGACTTAGGTTCACATTATGCTATAGCTGTACTATTTGAGCAGTCTCCCGCTTATTAAATTCCTTTATTTTACATTTCTATTTGAGACTAGACTTGCTATTGTAGAGACTTCACGGGTTCATGATTAGTCACCGGATAATCTTTCTCCTCTTACGACATGTCTCCGTTATATATATGTTTCATTGAAAGGTTTTTATTAAAGAAATTACAACTCACACGTTTATTCATGAGTGGGGTCAAGGACTTGTCAAAGCTTCTTATTCTAATGGGATCGGGCTGTTCGCCTTGACATGATTATGTATTTCACTCTTATGGGATCGGGCCATTCGCCTCGACAGGATTTATGTACCACACTCTCATGGGAGCGAGCCATTCACCTCGACAGGTTAATAGATGCACTATGGTTCATGCCGTTCGACCCTCAGTAGTGCACAATTTAATTATTATGTTAGATCGGTCCGTACACCTCGGCATTTCCTATATCATATCCTGATCAAGTCGTGCGTAAAACTTGGCAAGAAGCTAGTCTATCTGTGAGTTTTTCAGATTTGAATTATGACAGTCTACTTGATGAGATCCACTATATCTACATATATGCTCCGGTTAAGGAGGGAATTTCTAATAGAGAGCTTGAGTTCCTCGTAAAGAGGGAGGATTTGTACCACGTGACTTATACTTGTTTATCTCATTTTCTTACTCTGCTCCATACTTATTTATCTCTTTGTTGTACCTAATGTTATTGGACCGCTAGTGAGTGTCGATGTCGACCCCTCGTCACTACTCCTCCGGGTTAGTATAGAGACTTATTGGGTACACGTTGATTTACGCACTCATACTACACTTGCTGCACATTTTTGTGCAGGTACATATATGACTAGTGGGCTTGTAAGAGCATGGAAGTATATATGCATTCGGGGACTTAGGTGAGCTGCATTTCCTTATTACGACCCGCAGCCGGCAGAGTCTCCTTCAGAGTATTTACATTTTCCTGTCCAATTTATATTTAAGGCAGATATTTTATTTTTTATATTCCTAGTTCATGCTCATGCACTTGTGACATTGGGTTTTTGAGTGATTATGTGTTGTTTTGTATTGAAATTGTTAAGAGTATTATTATTTACTCTAAATTCCATATTTTACTATTTAATTGAAGGAAAATATGATTTCAAAAATACTAAAATGAGAACCAAATTAAGTATTTATTTTTGGCTTGCCTGACAGCAGTGTCCGGCGCCATCACACCATTAATGAATTTTGGGTCGTGACAACATGGTATCAGAGCGCTAGGTTCACTTAGGTCTCATGAGTCATGAGCGAGTCTAATAGAGTTCTGTTGATCGGTACGAAGACGTCTGTACTTATCTTCGAGAGGCTATAGGGCTGTTAGGAGTACTTCCCTTCTTGGTTCCTCATCATGCAGTTTGATCCTTCGAGACTTATGACTTTATTTCTTTCCTATTCAATCTTATGCGACATAAAGCGCTTCCTATGGAATGGGAATCGAGGAATTTTAATGGTACTACAGATGTGGTGCAGGATGTTTCTACCTGCGCATTTGATTGGGTTATTACCGTCGCCTTGCGGAAGGTCGTCCTATCCTATCAACTCAGCGTCAGTGTTAGCTAAGGTTTGATATTTGGCCTTGATTGTTATGGAGATTCGTGTGTTGCTATCGCACAATATTTGTGTAATGGTAGGATGCTTGTCCAGGCGTCGAGACAGTGAATGACCTGAAAGGAAGTTTTACTCAGTGCATGATTCAGAGATTCAGTATTTTATTTCCGGCAGAGGAAAGGCAATCGGACTAAGAGTGTTCGGATTTGGGTTGATGGAGTAACGAGACTTGGTATTTTTGAGCATGGTGGAATTTTCATATGTGATGTGGTGCCGTTGTCCTTGTTGAATGTGCTAAGTTTACCGGTGTTATGGTTTTTTTTCAATTGCCTTCAGGGCGGGGTACTGGGAAATGGTGCTTGAGATGCGGTTGTCAGAGATAACAGAGTGTAGCGATGTCGGAATCGAATCTGATACTTCTAGTGTTGACAACTTGAGAAAGATGATCTTCTAAGAGGTTAGAGTGGTAGCAAATCATGTGTTCAGATTTTACAGAGATGGATTCGTATTTGGAGCAACAATTGGGCAGAGAAGGACGAGGAAGGACATGTAGGAGGTGTCCTGCGGTGGTTGAGTTGTTAGGAGGTCAAGTGTGAAAAGTAGAAGTCGAGGAGTTGCTTAAAGGAGAGGGTTGAACCAAAGTGGGAGAGTGGCAGAGAACATATAGGTTCTGTGGTAGGATGGCCACACGCCTTGAGGGAAGTATGGAGTCATTTGGGAAATTGTATGAGGGAAATAGAGAAGGAGAGGGGGAAGGGTGTTGTTTGTGAGAGGGAGAAGGAAGTGAGGAGTAAGAAAATTTTGAGAAGAGGGTAAGAGAAATAAGGGGGAAATCCCGTTTTTGGATATGAAATTAGAATTACCGACTAACGTTGGTCTATACACTAAGTGACGGGCGTTGACTGCATTTTGACTATTAATCGACCAACTTTGGTCGGTTATTTAAGAAAAGAAACTAAATTGTTCTTTTTGTGCTTTTATTTCTTAAAATATTATAAACTATAGACATTTATTTTATTCACATATATATATTTATTATAAATAATTATAAACTATAAGCATAATCTTTATAATTAATTCTATTAACTAATTTCTTTTAATGAATTATAATAATATCTATCTAAGTTTATTTTCTAAGTTATAATTAAGTATATGAGTAATTCCACACACACAAACACACACACATACAAACTATATTATAGTTGATGATCAATCACATACATTACTAAGTACAAAAAATTTATCAATTGATAAACCAATATTATTCTATTTAAATATGTTTAGTCGTTTGACCTATTAACTCGTTTACTTAATGCTAATAACTTCTTTCGTTTCTTTAATTTGTGATCCATATATAGATGTTAGAGATGTTTAGTATTAATTCTTCTATATTTCATTCATTCATCACTAATAATGTATGACATAGATTAATCGATATAGGTCGAGATGTTTTATTTTTAATATTCATCGATATAAGTCGAAAAGTTTTATCTTTAATATTCGCCAATGCATCTAAGTAAGTTATAAGTCGGTAAATCATCTATTCCCAAAAGAAACTGACCCTGTGGCCCTAGCGCTTCGTGTTCTTATATACATGCGGCTATACCTATATATATATATATATATATATATATATATATATATATATATGTATACATATACACACACACACACATTATATATGTTATATAAAAAATTATACAAGATTTATATACTTTTTTGGCTATCGAATGTAATAGTTTTTGACGTAGGATAAAAATGATAATACCCTACTGGACAATAGATAAAAAAAGAAAAAGAAAAAGCAAGTTACTTAAGAAAATGAAATAAAACAAGAAAACAACAACGACAGGTTGGTGAGATCTCCTTCAATGAAATTTTGGGCTTTATATCTGTGATAATTTACTGACGGGATAGATATGAACTACTCTAAGTTATACCTAATTTTCATGAAGAGGGTTAGACACAATGACTGTAACGACCCGACCGGTGTTTTGGGAGTTATATCACTGATTCCTTGTCCACTACTTTCCTCGTGTGTTTTTCTGCTTATGTGTCTTTCCGGGAGGAGTTGGTCGTGGTTTCAGAGTGTTTTGGGACACTTAGTCCCTAAACGGAAGCTTAAATCTTAGAATTTTGACCGTAGTAGGAACTATGTGAATACGACTCCAGAATGGAGTTCTGTCAGTTCAGTTAGCTTCATTGATGATTTAGGACTTAGAGGCGTGTTCAGATTGTGTTTTGGAGATATGTAGCTCATTTAGGCGTGAAATGGCGAAAGTTGAATTTTTTGAGATTCTGACCGGTAGTGGAAGTTGTTGATATTGGGTTCTGATTCCGATTCCGAAAGTTGGAGTAGGTACGTAAGGTTGATTATGACCTGTGTGCAAAATTTGGGGTCAATCGGACGTGGTTTGATAGGTTTCGACATCGGTTGTCGAATTTGGAAGTTTCAAGTTCTTTAAGCTTGAATCGGAGGGTGGATTGTTTTTTTAGCATTGTTTGGTGTGATTCGAGGGCTCGACCAGTTGGTATGGTTGGTTGAGGTCCCGGGAATTTTGGGTGTGTTTCAGATTCTTAACGGATGGAATATTGGACTTCTGCAAATTCTAAAGTTGCTGGTTTCTGGTGTTTCGCACCTGCGGTGGGGAGACCGCAGGTGCGGACTCGCACGTGCGGAGTGAAGGCACAAGTGCAGTTTTGGTCAAGAAAGTATGCGAGATCAGGTACGAGATGGGAGCCGCATCTGCGGAGTGATGGTCGCAGGAGCAGTATGGGTGGCCTGGGCAGGGGCCGCAGATGTAGAACTTAAACTGCAGGAGCGGGATCGCAGGTGCGGCCCAATGCTCGCAGATGCGGCCCAATGTCATAGATGTGGTCCCAGCAATTTAAGTTGTTTTCACACCTGCGATGGATTTCTCACAGGTGCGGTTGAAGGCTCGCAGAAGCGAGTTTACTGGACAGAGAAGGGGGATTTCAATGGTTGATTTTCTATTTTGATTTTGGGAGTTGGAGAGCTCGGTGGGAGATAATATTTCGAGGCTTCTTCAAGGAAATTGTTGGGGTATGTGGTTCTAACTCGGATTGGGCTATATTTCATAAATTTATTGTTGTTTTTGTCTTCTAATTAGGGATTTGAGGTGAAAATTTAGGGGAAATGGTAGAAACTTTATAGGCTATCATTTCAAGTTTTGGAAGACGATTTGAGGTCGGATTCGAGTAATTCTTGTATGGTTAGACTCATGAGTGAATGAGTGTTCGTATTGTGTGACATTATCTTAGATTTCATTGACTAGATTAGTTTCTTAGAGCTATATTTATGGTATGTAATTCGTTTTGGCTAGATTCGGGCCATTTGGAGTCGGATATTCGTAGGAAGAGCATTGCTATCGATTGATTGAGCTTGGTTCGAGTTAAGTGGCTTGCCTAACCTTGTGTGGGGGAAATCCCCTTAAGATTTGGTACTGATTTTACTATGTGAGCGTCGTGTACGCGAGTTGACGAGTGCGTACACGGGCTATTTGTTGATAAACCTGATTTTACCGAGTAATTTCCCACTTTTACCTTAAATGAACATAGTATCATGCGTAGTTACCCTGTTAGCTTAAAATAACGTGTCTTTGTGCCTTAATTGGTTAATTGAACTCCTTGCAGCATGCCTATTAGTCTCCTGCTTCTTTTCCCGACTTGTATTTAGTCTAGACTATAGTTTCTCTTGTTGTACTAGTGCACTGTGTATTTACTTTGGGACTACAGGATGTTATCCCGGGATATCCCCCTACATATTTACTTTTGGGACTATGGGAAGGTATCTCGAGAGATCCCACTGCATATTTACTTTTGGGACTACGGGACGTTATCTCAAGAGATTCCCTGCATATTTACTTTTGGCACTACGGGACGGTATCCCGGTAGACCCCCTGCACATTTACTTTTGAGACTACGAGGCGGTACCTTGGGAGTTCTCCCTGTATATTTACTTTTGGGACTACGAGACGGTATCTCGGGAGATCCCTTGTCTCTTAATTCCATGTACTGTTATGTTATTTCATCGTGTTTTTCTTTATTGAACTTTAGCCTCTTATTATACGGATTATTCTCCTACTTTTATTATTATAGACCAGTGGGCCTGACCTGACCTCGTCACTACTCGATCGGGGTTAGGCTTGTCACTTACTGGGTACTAATTGTGGTGTACTCATGCTACTTTTCTGCACATGTTTTGTGTGCAGATTTAGGTGTCTGTAATCAGACACAGTATCCGTGAGTTCGAGGCAGCTGTTGAAGACTTCAAGGTATATGTGTCGCGTGCATAGACCTTGTAGTACCCTTCTATTCTTCCTCGAGTCAAACACTTTTCTGAATTTGTTTTTACTAGACTCCGGTGTATAAGATGTTATTTACTTTCTATATCTTGTGACTCTGACATTCCGGGTTTTGGGAAAGCTGTGTAAGTCGAGTTTGGTTATTGTACATTCCGAGCGGCATTGTTTTGATCAGTCAATATCTATTTCAGCTAGAAGTTTAAACTTTGTTTTTCCATTGTTGGTATTCTCTGTGAATTGTTAGGCTTACCTAGTCGTAGAGACTAGGTGTCGTCATGACGTGTTTCAGAGGGACGTTTGGGTCGTGAAAAGTTGGTATCAGAGCTCTAGGTTCATAGGAGTCGTGAGTCCCAAGTCATTTTATTAGAGTCTCGCGGATCGCTATGGAGACGTCTGTACTCATCTTCGAGAGGCTATGGAACTGTTAGGAAAAATTATGCTTCTTTTGATTCTTGTCGTGCGAGTTATTGGCATAAAATTCTAAACTTCTCTATTCTATTATTTCTCACAGATGGTTAGGACCCGTAGCGGGAGATCTAACGACCAGTCACCTGCGCCTTCTGCTAGAGACACCAGAGGCTGGGGCCGGGGTAGAGGACGACCACGCGTTGTAGCCAGAGCACCTGCGCAAGCTGCGTTAGAGGATCCCCCAGTAGCTCCAGCTGGCGGGCAGGCACTAGAGGTTCCTATTGCTGCACCATCCCTTCAAGAGACTCTAGCCTAGTTCATGAGCATGATCAGAACCTTAGCTCAGGCTGGATTGATCCAATTAGCTCACGCCACATCTCAGGCCAAGGGAGGGGTACAAACTCCCGCGGCCCGTACTCCGGAGTAGAGGGTCCAGGTTGATCAAGCCTCAAAGTTTATTCCTATGCAACCAGTAGCTCCAGTTCAGCACGAGACAACGACAACCGCTTCTGAGGCGGAGCAGCTCAGACTTGAGAGGTACTAGAAGTACCACCCACCTACCTTCAGCGGATTGGCTACAGATGATGCTCAGGGTTTTCTAAAGGAGTGTCATTGTATTCTCCGTAATATGGGCGTAATGGAGACGAGTGTGGTTTATTTTAGCACTTTCTAGCTTAGAGGAGCAGCCTATCAGTGGTGGCGTGCTTATGAGTTGAGTAGTCCGGACGAGGCAACCTCACTTACTTGGACTCAATTCTCGGACATATTTTTGAGAGAGTATGTCCCTCAGAGCCTCAGGGATTCATGGCGCGTGGAGTTTGAGCAGCTGCGCCAGGATGCTATGAATGTGTTAGAGTATGCAGTCTGCTTTAGTAATTTAGCCTGACATGCACCAGCCCTGGTTGCTACAGTTCGGGAGAGGGTTCATCGCTTTATTGTGGGGCTCCATCCCTGCATCAGGATCAGTATGGCCAGGGAGTTGGAGATGGATATTTCCTATCAACAGGTTGTGAGTATTGCCAGGAGATTGGAGGGCATGCTTTCCCGGGACAGAGAGGAGAGAGGCGAAGAGTTCTTGAGAGTCTGGAACTTGTAGTGGTACTCGTGCCCCAGCTGCAGTTTGACATGGTAGGGGTTATGTGAGTCGCCACGTTCATTCGGCTCTTCCAGCTGCCAGTGGTGTTCCAGCCCCTTCTAGGACCCATTAGCCTTATTATGCACCACCAGTATCTAGTGTGCCTCCTTCTCAAGGTGCTCTTAGCGGCCAGTCCAGCAGACCTGGCCCGAGAGTCACAACAGCCACGCCCTCCGATAGGTTGTTTTTAGTGTGGGCGACACTCGCCATATGGTGAGGGATTGCCCCAGACTTAATAGGGGTGCACCTCCACATATTTCTCATCCACCACGTGCTCCACCGGGTCCTCAGACTATGATTCCAGTGCTAGCTACCGCCCCACCTACTCAGCCACCTTGAAGTGGAGGTCGGGGAGGTCGAGGTCTCCCTAGAGAGGGAGGCCAGACCAGGTATTATGCTCTTCCGGCTTGTACAGAGGTAGTTGCTTCCAACTCTGTCATTACAAGTATTGTTCCAGTCTGTCATAGAAATGCGTTAGTATTATTTGACCCAGGCTCTACGTATTTCTATGTGTCCTCTTATTTTGCCCCACATTTTGGCGTATCTCGGGATTCTTTGAGTTCCCCTATTAATGTGTCTACTCCTGTGGGAGATTCTCTTATTGTGGATCGCGTGTATCGGCCGTGTTTGATTTCTCTTAGTGGTTTTGAGACCAGAGTTGATTTATTATTACTCAGCATGGTATATTTTGATCTTATCTTTGGCATAGACTAGTTGTCGCCCCATTATGCTATTCTTGATTGTCACGCTAAGACCGCGACACTAGCTATGCCAGGCTTACCGCGATTAGAGTGGAGGGGTACCTTAGAGTATACTCCCAACATAATTATTTCATTTCTTAAGGCTCAACCAATGGTTGAGAAGAGGTGTGACATGTATTTAGCTTATGTGATAGATGTTAGTATTGATACCCCTATAGTTGAGTCAGTAGTGAGGGACTTCCCAGATGTGTTTCCAGCTAATCTTCCGGGCATGCATCCCGACAGAGATATTGATTTCGGCATTGATTTTTTGCTGGGCACTGAGCCCATCTCTATTCCTCCATATCGTATGGCTCCTCCTTAGTTGAAGGAGCATTTATAGGACTTGCTTAATAAGGGCTTCATTTGGCCCAGTGTGTCACCTTGGGGTGCTCCGGTCTTGTTTGTAAAGAAGAAGGATGGTTCTATGCGTATGTGTATTGATTATCGCCAGCTAAACAAAGTTACAGTGAAGAACAAGTATCCATTGCCTCGTATTGATGACTTATTTTATCAGTTACAGGGTTCCATGGTGTTTTCCAAGATGGACTTACGTTCAAGCTATCATCAGTTAAAGATTCGGGAGCCAGATATCCCGAAGACTGCTTTCAGGACCCAATATGGTCACTATGAGTTTCTTGTTATGTCTTTTGGGCTGACCAATGCCCCAGTAGGTTTTATGCATTTGATGCACAGTATGTTACGGCCTTATCTTGACTCATTTGTCATTGTGTTTATTGACGACAATCTGGTGTACTCCCGGACTCGGGAGGACCATGAGCAACACCTGAGGACTGTGCTTCAGACTTTGAGAGAAAAGAAGTTGTATGCAAAATTTTCGAAGTGTGAGTTTTGGATAGACTCAGTGGAATTCTTGGGTCATGTAATATCGATTGAATGGGATCAAGTTAGATCCGAAGAAGGTGGAGGTAGTGCAGGGTTGGCCTAGACCGTCATATGCTATGGAGATCTATAATTTTCTTAATTTGGCGGGGTATTACCGTCGTTTTGTCGAGGGATTCTTATCTATTGCAGCACCTATGACCAGGCTGACCCAGAAGGGTTCTCCATTCAGGTGGACAAAGGAGTGTGAGGAGAGATTTCAAAAGCTCGAAACACCTTTGACTACAGCCCCTATATTGATATTGCCTACAGGTTCGGGGTCCTACACTGTATATTGTGATGCATCGCAGATTGGTCTTGGCGCGGGGTTGATGCAGGACGGTAGGGTGATTGCCTACGCGTCTAGATAACTCTATCCTGTCGATGACCTTGAGTTATCAACAACTATTGTTCATGCCTTGAAGATTTGGCGGCATTATTTGTATGGTGTTCCTTGTGAAATTTACACCGATCATCGGAGTTTGCAGCATTTATTCAAGCAAAAGGATCTTAACTTGCGTCAGCAGAGGTGGTTGGAGCTACTTAAGGACTATGATATCACCATTTTGTACCACCCCGGGAAGGCTAATGTGGTGTCCGATGCTATGAGTCACTGGGCGGAAAGTTTGGAGAGTTTAGCATATCTTCCAGCTGCAGAGAGGCCATTGGCATTGGATGTTCAGGCCTTAGCCATCCATTTTATGAGATTGGATATTTTTGAGCCGTGTCGAGTATTGACTTGTGTAGTCTCTCGGTCTTCTCTTTATGATCGTATCAAGGAGCGTCAGTATGATGACCCCCATCTGCTTGTCCTTAAGGACACGGTCCAGCACGGTGATGATAAGGAGGTCACTATCGGGGATGATGATGCATTGAGGATGCAGGGCAGACTATGTGTGCCTAATGTAGATGGTTTGTGTGAGTTGATTCTTCAGGAGTCTCGTAACTCGTGGTACTCTATTCATATGGGGGCCGCGGAAATATATCATGACTTGAGGCAGTAATCAACATTACTGGTGGAGGAGGATGAAGAATGACATAGTGGAGTATGTGGCTCGGTGCCTAAATTGTAGGCAGGTGAAGTACGAGCATCAGCGGCCGGATTGGTTGCTTCAGAAGTTAGAGATTACGGAGTAGATCACTATGGATTTCGTTGTTGAAATCCCACGGACTCAGTAGAGGTTCGATGCAATTTGGGTGATTATGGATAGGCTGATCAAGTCAGCTCATTTCATTCTTGTGATGACTACATATTCTTTCGAGCAACTGGACCAAATCTACATCCGCGAGATCATCAGGCTTCATGGTATATCGGTATCTATCATCTATGACCGTTTTACAAAGTTTACATCACAGTTCTTGAGGGCCGTACATCATGAGTTGGGTACTCGAGTGGAGCTCAGCACAACATTTCACTCTCAGTCAGACGGACAGTCCGAACACACTATTCAGATATTAGAAGATATGCTTCGTGCGTCTATGATAGAGTTTGGAGGGTGGTGGGATCATTTATTTCCACTTGCGGAGTTTTCCTACAACAACAATTATTAGTCAAATATCTAGATGGCACCGATGATGATCTGTATGGTAGGCGGTGTCGGTCCCCAGTGGGTTGGTTCGAGCCGGGCGAGGCCAGATTATTGGGTACAGACTTGGTCCAGGACACCCTAGATAAGGTGAAGGTAATTCAAGAACGACTTCGCACAGCCGAGTTCAGATAGAAGAGTTATGCAGACAAGAAGGTTCGTGATGTAGCATTCATGGTTGGAGAGCGGGTCTTGCTCCGGGTATCGCTTATGAAGGGCGTTATGAGGTTCGGGAAGAAGGGAAAGCTGAGCCCAAGGTACATTGGTCCTTTTGAGGTGTTACGACGTGCTGGGGAGGTTGCGTATGAGATTGACTTACCTCCCAAGCTAGCAGGGGTTCATCTGGTATTCCATGTTTCTATGCTCCAGAAGTATCACGGGGATCTAGCTCATGTGTTGGAGTTCAGCTCAGTCCAGTTGGACAAGGATCTATCTTATGTTTAGGAGCCAGTGGCTATTTTGGACAGGCAGGTTAGAAAGCTAAGGTCAAAGAGCATTGCTTCTATGAAAGTGCAATGAAGGGGTCAGCCGGTCGTGGAGGAGACTTGGGAGACCGAGCAGGATATGCTTAGCCGATATCCTCATCTTTTCACAGTTTCAGGTATGTCTCTATACTCATTCGAGGACGATCGATTGTTTTAAGAGGGGAGGATGCAACGACCCGGCCTGTCATTTTGAGAGTTATAGCCGCGATCCCCTATCTACTGCTTTCCCCGTGTCTTTTTCTGCTTATGTATCTTGCCGGGAGGTGTTGGTCGTGGTTTCAAAGTATTTTGGACACTTAGTCCCTAAACGGAAGCTTAAGTCTAAGGATTTTGACCGTATCTAGAACTATGTGAAGACGACTCCAGAATGGAATTCGGTCGGTTTTGTTAGCTCCATTAGGTGATTTTGGACTTAGGGGCATGTCCGGATTGTGTTTTGGCGATCTGTAGCTCATTTAGGATTGAAATGACGAAAGTCAAATTTTTGGAGACTCTGACCGGTAATAGACTTGTTGATATTATAGCTGGATTCCAATTTCGGAAGTTGGAGTAGGTCCATAAGGTTGATTATGACCTGTGTGCAACATTTGGGGTCAATCGGACATGGTTTGATAGGTTTCAGCATCAGTTGTCGAATTTGGAAGTCTCAAGTTCTTTAAGTTTGAATTAGAGGGAGGATTGTGTTTTTAGCATTGTTTGGTGTATCCTGGGAGATCCCCCTACATATTTACTTTTGGGACTACGGGACGATATCTCGGGAAATTCTCCTGCATATTTACTTTTGGGACTACAGGATGGTATCCCGGGAGATCCCCTGCACATTTACTTTTGAGACTACAAGGCGGTACCTCGGGAGTTCTCCCTGCATATTTACTTTTAGGACTACGAGACGGTATCTCGGGAGATCCCCTATCTCTTAATTCCGTGTACTATTATGTTATTTCATCGTGTTTCATTTGTTGAACTTTAGCCTCTTATTACACGTCTTATTCTCCTACTTTTACAATTATATACCAGTGGGCCTGACCTGACCTCGTCACTACTCGACGGGGTTAGACTCGACACTTACTGGGTACCAATTGTGGTGTACTCATGCTACTCTTCTGCACATGTTTTGTGTGCAAGTTCAGGTGTTCATAATCAACCGCAGTATCCGTGAGTTTGAGGCAGTTGTTGGAGACTTCAAGATATATTTTCCACGTCCGCAGACCTCGGAGTCCCCTTCTATTCTTTCCCGAGTCAAACACTTTTCTGTATTTGTTTTTACTAGACTCCGGTGTATAGAGATGTTATTTACTTTCTATATCTCATGACTCATGACATTCGGGGTTTTGGAAAAGCTGTGTAAGTAGTGTTTGGTTATTGTACATGCCGAGTGACATCGCTTTGATTAGTCAATATCTATTTCAACTAGAAGTTTAAAATTTGTTTTTTCGTTACTGGTATTCTCTGTGAATTGTTAGGCTTACCTAGTCGTAGAGAATAGGTGACTCCACGACGTGTTTCAGAGGGATGTTTGGGTCGTGACAACGACCAAGTTTCTGATGGGATATGCTTGTGATCACCCTAGAAGCTACAGGAAATCGATACCAAAGTGTGGTTCTTTTGGACTCAAACAATACAAATAAGTTGAAAAAATTTGAGTATCATTTTATATATCGCACGGTTATTCACCGCGCCATACCTTAATGGTACGTTTATCCGTTAAGGTATTGAATGGTGAATAACCGTGCTATATTTGAGCTCAAAAGAGCATGAGGTATAGCGCATGGCCTTCCCCGACTAGAAAACCATTGGTGCCCCCCAAACCCCATTCCAGCGCCCCCCCCCCCCCTTTTT
>ML393410.1:39229-80513 GCA_005239525.1 Nicotiana knightiana
CCCCCCATTTTTAAAGCAAAAAGACCCAATTGGAGCCCACTCGTCCTATAAAAAATGTATCTTCTCGGTATTGTAGCAAGCTAGCACCGGATCTAAGGTGTTATTGCGTTGTGGAATGCTCGTTTCGGCCCCCAAATCATCAAATCTTCACCTTTCAAAAAATTTTAAATCGAGGTATTCCGGCTTGATAACGACCCGATCGGTCGTTTTGAGCATTTGCACTTCGCTCTGTTATTTGAGGGCATGAGTAGCTCCATATGATGTATTATGACTCATGTGAATCATTATTTTGGGTTTCAGGTTATTCGGGACCGGTTTGGAAGAATGAGTTCGTTGATGAAGCTTTAATTTAAAAGGTTTGGCCAAGCTTTGACTTTTTATTATTTGACCTCGAATTGAATTTTTGATGGTTCTGTTAGCTCCATTGTGTGAATTTGGACTTAGGAGTGCGTCCGGATTGTGATTTGGAGGTCCGTGGTAGAATTTGGCTTGAAATGGCGAAAGTTAGAATTTTGAAAAGTTTCACCGGTAGTGACTTTTTTTGATATCGGGGTCGGATTTTGATTCCGAAAGTTGGAGCAGGTCCGTAATGTCTAATGTGACCTATGTGCAAAATTTGAGGTCAATCGGACGTGATTTGATAGGTTTCGGCATCGGTTGTGGAAGTTGAAGTTTCAAAGTTCAATGATTTCGAATTGAGGTGTGATTCATCATTTCGATGTTGTTATGTGTGTTTCGAGGCCTCGAGTAGGTTCGTGTGATGTTATGTGACTTGTTGGTACGTTTGGGCAGGGCTCGAGAGGTTCAGGCGTGTTTCAGATTGATTTCGGGTTATTTTTCCTTTATTTTTGCATTGCTGGTTCTATAAAATTCTGAGTATCTGGTTTCTTTAATCGCGATCGCGGTATTTGGATCGCGATCGCATAAAGTTGTTTGAAGGCTGGGAGAAATTGTTCATCGCATTTGCGGTTCTTCAGACGCGTTCGTGTTGGTTGCTGCAATTTGAGCATCGCGTTCGCGAAAGCCTGCAAGCGTTCGCGTGTTTGACTGAGCTGGGCAGTGGCTGTTTTTTCCCCTTTCGTATTTCTATTCTAGATAGTCGATTCCTATTGAACTAATTTATTTCTGTAACTTCACGTTGCCTTGAGTTATTGTGTTGGAATGTTTACCTTTCAATTTTAGAAGTGAAAATTGTGTAGAAGAATAATTTGAAATTTGGGCATATCATTTACTTCACAACTAATGCATACAAACACCATTTCTTGTCATATTCAGTTTTCATATCGTGATTAGTGTATTATATTGGAAAGAGACAAAATGAAATCTATATAAAAAAAATGGCACTATTTGTGTGTGGGAACAAATCTTTGTGTTTTTCCTGATTTATGCCATTGAGTTTTCCCCGATTTATGCCATTAAAATAGAATTGGAAGAACCTTAATATCTTAGAATATTTACTTTAAAGTGAGTTGCTCGCCAGCTCTTGGCGAACATTTTCGAAAATTGACACTTCCAATTAAAAATGTAAAATGAAGAAAATGATAAAAATATACAAAAAATCAAAACTGCTCCTAGACTGAAAATGTGGTGGCAACATGATTGTTATGGACAACGCCCATTGAAGGATAAAACAACCCAAGCAATGGCTTTAGGCCCCAAATTTGGGGGCCCATCTTTCATTAGTAGTAATTATATGAATTAACTTTTCATATACAAAATTTAAGTTTAAACTTATTTTTTAAATTATATAGTATGGAAGAAAATATTATAAGCATAAGATAAGACAAGAAAATATTATAAGCATAAGATAAGACTCTTATGAATATTTTTAATAAGATAACAAGACTTCATTTTTTCTTTCTAATGCCTATATTCCTTATATATAGAATAAAGTATAACTATAACAATTGCATCCGGGGAAAGAAGTTTTTCCAAATTAAAATTGACAAAATCTTGTATAGGATCAACAATGTCTCACGAGAAGCTAAATGGATCAGATTAGCGAATTATTAGTTCAAAAAGAATTATTAGAATAACTCAATTATACGAGAATTATTAATAATTTTGCATCTAAAAAAGTTAGGAAAACACACTTCAATCAAATAAAAAATTAAGGCCTCTCATCAAAATTTTGCTTTAGACCACCAATAATGTTGAGTCGTCCCTGGCTATGGAGGAAAGGGGCTGGTGGCAAAGTTGGAAAGATGGAGAAGTTAATTTTTTTGACAAACAAGAGTTCGGCCATTGTTTAGGGCAGGTCAAAGTTTTGGGTTAGGTAAAAAAATGGGTTAAGGGTGGGTTTATTTAATTGGGATCATAATTTAAAATTAGACCAATAAAAATTTTGCACGTGTAATTTAAATAAACCTTTTTTATTTGACATTGACCATTAGTTGTAAGGCGTGAGCTAGAAAGATAAGGACATGAGCATTTTTGGCTTAATAGGTGGATGAAGGGCATATTTGTACCAAATCGAATAGTCTGAGGACAATTTTGGTCATTTTCCGTATTATTTATATGAAAGATACCAATTATTTTTATGATATTATGCATTACTTTATAATTATTTAATATATTTTCTCATAAAAGAATATACATTTTTAATATATATGCTGCATATAATTATTTATCTTACAATGAAAATTATTTACATATTAATCTGAAAAGATATTTATTTATCTATGTAATTTCATTTATACAACCAAACTTGACACATGTAATTACACTGTAATTACACCATGACAAACAAACAGACCATTGTAATTGCAATACTATGTAATTACTGGGCTGTGTAATTACTTTCCTGGTAATTACACAAGACTTTCCAAACAGGCCCTTAAAGTATGGAGCTTAATTTTAAAAAGAAGCAGTTATGTGTTTGGCTAGAAATGATGAAACTAAAAAATAAGAAGTTAATGTGTCTGGTGAAAAAGTATATAAACACTATTTTCTGTTAAAATGACTAAAATATCGTAACTGTTAACACTAAAAATGAACTATTTACTAAAAGATTTTAAATACTAAATTTGTTTAGTACATGTTAATTTGTATTTCAATTTATTTCAAATGTTAAATGATGAATAATGTGCAATAAAACTTATATTTATTCTTCGGCAGGAAAAGATAAAAACTAATGAAAACGAATTAGTTTAAACTCATATGGTTCTTTAACATATGTCAATAGAAAGAAAATTTTACTAATTATTAAAGTGTATACGGTAAAACCGACCCCACCCCTTGCGTGAACTGATGCAGATTGGAATGTAATAGATTAAGGTTCGACCTTGAACCCATAACGAATCGAGGTATGAAGTTACACCGTCAAAGCTCGAGCTCCCGGGACCAAACAAAATCGAGATCGAGGGAAATTTGTTGAGCCGGACAACAGAAAGACGAAATATCTGCGATCGAGCGTAGATGACGGCGGAGATCCCAGCATGTATCAAGGATAGGCCAATTAATTAGCCAATCATGATTTTCTTACCTTATGTAGAACTGTACCAAGAGTAGGACTCCCTTACTATATAAAGAGGGTCTGATCATTTGTAAAACACATCACATTTATGCAATACAAAGCAGTACACTGTCTTTTCTAGCTTTCATTATCTTGTTACTCTGTTCTTATATCATTTGAAACTTCTCTTGGTTCAAGGGTGATCGAAATCGAGGTCCAATGCTATTCGATTAATTTGGTTTGTATTTATTTCTTTTATTGTCAATTTTAATATTAATATAAATTCTCTCAATTTGTTCCAAGTTATATCACATATCCTTAAAATCGCGTACAAATTTAATTGTTATCCGTTTTTAGGGTATACAGTTTGGCACTCATTTGGCACCCACCGTGGGGCTAAGAATAATAGTGATTGCCTGGTACTAACTTTAGTAACACACACTATTTTATACTTGTTCTTGTGAGTATCTTTGATTCCAGGATCCAAATGTCGAACTCTCAAGCAGCACCCGTACACGTGGACAATGACTTCGGTCACCATGACGAGAATGACAACATAGCACCAGGGAACGACGTACCTCTAATTGACCTCGATGGAGTTCCGGCTGTAGATCCAATCGACGTCAGCTCGCATGTAGCCATCAATGCAAATTTGGTTGTCGATCCCGAGAGTAGCATCCGTAGGGGTGTTCAATCAGCCGCTTAGAGAACACATGGAGGCAAAGAGGGCAGAATCAGCTTTCGGGTGATCTTCGAGATGTTGCAGGCTCAACAAGCCTCGATAACCCAACTACAAAACCATAATCATGAACCAAGCAGGATCGAGCCCGAACCGTCCCATGAAGTTGTTCACAGGGTCGAATTGCCGTCAAGAAGATCGAACCGGAATATATCGGGGGTCGATCCCGCAATCATGAAGATGCTTGAAGAACTAACGAAACGGGTTAAGTCGGGGGAAAAATAAGATCGAAGCAAACGACAAGAAGGTGAAAATTTATAACTCCAGGGTTGATCAAATCCCGGGGGCACCACCAATATTGAAGGGTTTGGATTCCAAAAAGTTTGTACAAAAGCCTTTCCCCCCAAGCACGGCTCCTAAACTGATCCCCAAGAAATTCGCATGCTCGAGATTCCTAAGTACAATGGGACGACCGAACCAAACGAGCATGTCACCTTTTATACCTGTGCAATTAAAGGGAATGATCTAGAGGACGATGAGATCGAATCTGTGTTACTGAAGAAATTCGGGGAGACCCTATCAAATGGAGCTATGATATGGTACCACAATTTACCACCTAACTCTATTTATTCTTTTGCGATGCTTGCATATTTCTGTGTAAAGGCACACGCCGGAGCCATTAAGGTCGAGACTAGGAAGTTGGACTTCTTCAAGGTAAGGCAAAAAGATAACGAGATGCTCAAAGAGTTTGTGTCTCGGTTCCAAATGGAAGGAATGGATCAACCACCGGTCACCGATGATTGGGTCGTTCAAGCTTTCACTCAAGGACTAAATGTAGGAAGCTCAGTGGCTTCACCAAAGTTGAAATAGAACTTGATTGAATACACGGCTGTTACCTGGGCCGATGTGCATAATCAGTATCAATCAAATATTAGAGTCGAAGACGGCCAGCTGGGGTCTCCTTCCAGGTCCGTTTATCCTATCAGGCCCATTGATAGAATTTGGGACATTGATCGAGAACCAAGGTTGAACATGGATCGCTACATGCCGTATACTGGAGATCGTAGAAGCAACAGATCTGGGCACAACTCTGTACGAAGTGAAAGGAGAAATGATCGAGGACAGAGCTCTCGAGGGATCATGAGCAAGAATAGTTTCGACAGGCATACCGGACCTAAAGAAGCACCACGATTGTCAGAATATAACTTCAATGTTGATGCATCTGCCATCATATCGGTTATCGGATGCATCAAAGATGCTAAATGGTCTGGACTTCTACAGATCGATCCAACCCAGAGAAATCCCAACCAAATGTGCAAGTATCATGGCACCCAGGGCCACAGAACAAAAGATTGCAGACAGTTTAGAGAAGAAGTAGCCCGGTTATTCAACGACGGGCACCTTTGGGAGTTTCTGAGTGATCGAGCCAACAATCATTTCAGAAACAGAGATTCCAACAAACAAACAATCAAGAAGAACCTCAACACGTCATCCACATAATTGTCGGAGGGGTCAATGTTCCCCAAGGGTCAGTGTTGAAACGCACCAAGGTCTCGATCACAAGGGACAAATGAACTCGGGATTACGTGCTAGAAGGTTGTCCTTCAACGATAAGGACACATAAGGAATCATGCAGCCCCATAATGATGCACTGGTAATATATGTACTCATAATGATGTACTCATGGAGTTAAACGTGTGTTAATTGATCCAGGTAGTACGGCCAACATCATTCGATCGAGGGTCGTAGAACAGCTCGACCTATATGACCAAGTTGTGCCCACAACCCGAGTGCTAAACGGATTCAACATGGCTTGTGAAATTACTAAGGGCAAAATAACTTTGCTAGTGAACGTGGTCGGGACCATCCAGGAGACCAAGTTCCATGTGATCAAGGGCGATATGAGGTATAACGCCTGTTTGGGAGACCATGGATCCACAACATGAGGGCAGTGCCCTCGACCCTTCACCAGGTTCTAAAATTCCTGACATAAGAGGGAATCAAAACAATCTTCGGGGAGAAACCCACCACAAAGGAAATGTTTTCCGTCTAGTATCGGAAATCTCATCGACAAACATGCGAAATACGAAGGGAAAAACAGGAGGCCAAATAGCAATCACAGATGCCGGGCTCGATCCAACTAGAGATGCAGGAGACTGGCGAAGATGATGATTACGAGGTCCATCGATCCTTCATAGTGCCCGACGACTCCGACACTACCAAATCAATGGTCGAAGAGCTGGAGAAAGTCATACTAATTGAAAATCAGCCCGTACGAAAGGTATACCTGGGCATAGGGTTAACTCCCGAGCTCAGGAAAAAATTTATTCAATTTCTTATAGCTAACATATATTGTTTTGCTTGGTCATATCTCGACATAAATGGGATCCTACTGGAAATCACCACGCATAAACTAAGCCTAAACCCGAAGATCCATCCGGTGAAGCTAAAAAGAAGACCCTAGTCCGAGATCAAGCATTCCTTCATCAAAGACGAAGCAACCAAACTTTTTAAAATAGGGTCCATCCAGGAAGTAAAATACCCCGATGGCTAGCGAACGTAGTAGTAGTCCCTAAGAAAGGGAACAAACTTAGAATGTGTGTAGATTACAAAGATTTAAATAAAGCATGCCCTAATGATTCTTTTCCTTTGCCTAATATCGATTGCATGATTGATGCCACGGCCGACCACGAAACCCTCAGTTTTCTCGATGCCTATTCTGGGTACAACCAATTACAAATGAACCTGGATGATAAGGAAAAGACCTTGTTCATCACTAAATATGGTACCTACTGCTATCACGTAATGCCATTTGGATTAGAAAATGCTGGTGCACCTTATCAACGCCTAGTAAATCGGATGTTCGAAGAACAAATAGGTAAATCTATGGAATTTTACATTGATGATATGTTAGTTAAGTCCCTGGGAGAAGAGAACCATTTGAAGTATTTGTAGGAAACCTTCAGTATATTGAGGAAATACAACATGAAGTTGAACCCGAAAAAATGCGCGTTCGGGGTCAGGTCAGGAAAATTTCTCGGATTCATGATATCCAACCGAGGAATCGACATCAACCCCCACAAGATTAAGCTATTGAGGACATCATGGTATTAGACAACATAAAGGTCGTACAGAGGTTAACCGGGTGCATTTCCGCCCTGGGGGTATTCATCTTGAGGTCCTCCAATAAGAGCCATCAATTTTCTTCGTTGCGGAAGAAGAAAAATAACTTCACATGGACTCCGAATTTCCAGTAAGGTCTTGGAAGAGATTAAACGATATTTATTAAGCATGTTGCTGCTTCACACGTCGAGGGCAGATGAATAACTGTACTTATATTTGGCAGTATCGGAGATAGAGGTAAGTGGAGTCTGTCCAGGAAGAACAAGGTACGCAATTTCCGATTTATTTTGTTAGCCAAACCTTGGGCGAGGCCGAAACTAGATATCCCTACCTAGAAAAATTTGTCCTCGCTTTGATAAGCGCCTTTAGGAAAATAAAACCATACTTACAATGTCACCCCATATATGTTGTAACAACTTATCCATTGCGAAATATTATGCACAAACCCGAGCTTTAGGAACGGTTATCCATTAAGTCTCATATTTTGGCAGACTTCGTGGCTGACTTCATGCCAAACTTGGTACCCAAGGTCGAAAGAGAGTTATTGGTAAACTGGGGTATGTCCTCGGGAATCTGCACTCTCTTTACAGACAATGCATCGAGCGCAAAGGGGTTTGGACTCGGCATCATACTAAAACCACCCACAGGAAACGTGGTTAGACAATTTATTAGAACTGTGAAATTGACTAACAATGAGGCCGAATATGAGGCCATGATTGCAGGTCTCGAACTAGCCAAAGGCTTGGGAGAGGAGGTGATTGAAGCCAAATGTGACTCCCTCTTTGTGGTGAATCAGGTTAATGAAACCTTCGAAGTTAGAGAAGAACGAATGCAAAGATACCTGGATAGTTACAAGTAACTTTGCATCGATTTAAGGAATGTACTTTGCAACACATCCTCGATATCAAAATGGTAAGGCCAATGCCCTCGCAAACTTAGGGTCATTAGTCGAGGACAACAAGCTCAATTCGGGGGTCGTCGTGCAACTCAAAAGGTCAGTAGTCGAAGAAGTCCACTCGGAGAAAAACTCCACGAGCTTGACCTGGGATTGAAGAATAAATACATATAGTATTTGAAGACCGAAAAATTTCCCTCAGATCCAAACAAATCGAGGACCCTATGCACGAAGGCAACATGATTCACCTTGTCCTAATAAAAAACCTTGTTCAGAAGAATGTCCGATGGTCCACTAGCGATATGTCTGGGACCGGGAGATACCGAGTATGTTTTGAGGGAAGTTCAAACTTGCCGAAATTATTCTGGTGCCGAATTATTGGTTCAAAGGTAATCAGAGCCGGCTATTACTGGATCGACATGGAAAAAGATGCGAAAGCGTCTGTTCAAAAATGTGACAAATGCCAAAGACATGCACCGATGATTCACCAACCCAGGGAACTACTCCATTCAGTCTTGTCAGCATGGCCATTCATGAAGTGGGGAATGAACATCGTCGGCCCTCTTCCATGGGCACCAGGTTAAGCTCAATTTATTTTATTTATGACTGACTATTTTTCTAAGTGGGTTGAAGCACATTCCCTCAAGAAGATTAGGGAGAAGGAAGTCATCGACTTTATTTGGGATCACATCATATGTCGGTTCGGGATGCCATTCAAAATTTTGTATGACAACGGGAAACAGTTCATCGGCAGCAAAGTAACCAATTTTTTTTAAGATCATAAGATTAAAAGAATCCTATCAACCCCTTATCATCCTAGGGGGAACAAGCATGCCGAATCGACCAACAAAACCATCATCCAAAATCTTAAGAATAGGCTAACCTACGCCAAAGGAAAGTGGAAGGAAATTCCGCCTGAAGTTCTCTGGGCATACCACAGAACACCGAAATCCAGTACCGGGGCTACCCATTCTCATTGGTTTATGGCGCCGACGCTCTAATACCGGTCGAATTCGGAGAGCCGAGTATCAGGTTCCGATATGTAATAAAGGAATCAAATGACGAGGCCATGCATACGAGCCTGGAACTATTGGATGAAAGGCGTGAAGCCGCCCTCGTCCGATTGGCCGCCCAATAACAACGGATCGAGAGATACTACAATCGAAGAGCCAATTTTGATATTTTAAAGTCGGAGACTTAGTGCTAAGGAAAGTCACCCTCAACACCCAAAATGACGAAGGGAAATTAGGTTTCAATTGGGAAGGACTGTACCAGATTCTCGAGATCACCGGGAAAGGGTCCTATAAGCTCAGAAAGATGAATGGAGAACAACTACCGATCAATTGGAATATATCTCACCTAAAATGGTATTACTGCTAAGGTACGACCCCATTTCATTTCCTTTTTATTTCAGACTAACACTTGTAGGTGGTCAACGGGAAACACCAATGGATTTTTTGGCGAACGGCACAAAGTCTTTAGGTCTGAAAGCACGTGTTGCACTCTTTTTCCCTTACACCGGTTTTTTCCCAAATGGGTTTTTCGGCGAGGTTTTTAACGAGGCAACAATGAATCGTGCTAACTTAGAATCAAACCCGACTACGAATCGGCATCGAAGACCAATTCAACAATATCCTAGGTTCCTTCGCAATCAACCTCGAATACTGGGGGGCTACCCTAAGATATACATTCTCTTCGAATATCAACTCTAGCGAGGAAACTACTACGTAAAGGGAGGGTCTCGAAAGATGGATTTATTGTAAGGGACAAACGGTCAAAACGAACCGTGCCCACGTAGTTTGATCGAGTCCTGGAATAAAACATGTACGCATGTATGACAATTTTGATGGAGAATAAAGAGAAGTACTTTCCTTGCAATCATCTTATGTTTCAAAACTTTTTCCTCTTTACATCCCTTAAAGAGCTTCGCACTTCCGAAAATAACGATTTCAAGGGCAATACTTAAATGGAATACGAACTACCACTCCTTCACTCGGGGATTGACATCCAATTCAAACTGCCCAAGTCATCAGGACTCAAGGGCAAAAGACCTATTAGGCAACTCCCCGGTTTCTAAAGGCTACTCCCACCCCTTGGGGACTAATATTTTGGGCAAGCCCGGAATAACTCAGGAAAACATGCCCAATGGGTAGCTCCCGAACTTAAAGGCTATGACCAATTTAACACGGCTCGGAGATGTCCGAAATCAGTAACAAAAATAGGCCTTCAAAAAAGAAAAAGTCCTTTCACAACCGGTTCTAAAGGCTACCCTCGGAAAATTCATAAAATTAAGATATTTTTGGGGAAAAACCTTCGGTAACATAGAACCCCAACAACGCCTTAGCCCAGCAAGGCAACAAAGGCAAGGTTTGTTTGAACCCGTGAACACAACCTCATTGTTTCATGCTAAGGCATTTTGACCTTTGTGAATACTAATAAAGCAAAGAAAAAATTTGAGAGCCTAAAGGGAAATAAAGCCTTATATATATATATATATATATATATATATATATATATATATATATATATATATATATATATATATATATATATATATATATATATATATATATTTACAAAGGCCAGATTGGCCAAATACAAAAATTTACAACGGTCAAAACGGCCTCAAAAAGAAGAAAGAGAAAAAAAAAATGTAAAGGCCTAAGTGGCATGGTCTTCATCGGAGGTAGCATCTCAATCCTCGAGAACTTACCCATCTTCGGACTCGCTTAAGCTCTCGGAGTCTTCATCAGGACAGGCCAGCTTCCGGGCCCTGGCTTACTCTACTTTGACATTCTCAATTTCGGCCATAATATCGAAGCCTTGAGCATGAGCTCCCTCGAGGGCTTCCTTTCGAGCTTGCCATTTTGCATGATCCACCATACTCTTGGCCTTCGCCTAGTTGGCCTCGACATCGACCTTGAATTGGTCCACTTTACCATCGGCTTTGGTGTTGGCCACGACTACCTCATACTGGCCACTTCGAGTTCATTGGCCAAGTTTCCCTTATCAGAAATAGCCAAGTCCAATTGAGGTTGAAGCTCCTCGATTTTCTTGACCTACACCAAGGCCTTCTCTTTTGCATCTTGGAGCTGGGTCTCGGCCGACTACAGTTGTGCTTGGACAATATCCTTTTTCGAGGCTAAGATGTCCATGTTCTTCTTGAATTCTTTAGCCTCGGCTTGTGTCATATCTACCTGTGTCTTGAGCTGCCAGATCTGTTTGAGCCTCTGCCAGACCTGCAGGATCGGATCGTTAGTTACTATGTCCAATCCATCTTCACTATCATGAAGCACTCAAAATACATGCTCGGCCATTTCGACATGCTCACTCTGAGCCGCTTCTAAATCGACCCGAAGCTTCTCACTCAGAAGCTTGTAAGTATTACCCTTCTCGGTGAGTGCTCGGACCTCAGCCTCGCGCTCTTCACTATTCGGAATAAAGTCTCATGATGCAACACCAAAGCCTACACGCACGAAGAAAGATGTTAGAATTATTTATAACTTCAAGTTTAAAATATATATTAAAGTGGACCTCGAACTTATCCGATTAAAAGCATGTTGGGCCTCGTTAAATAGACAAGGCGCCTCCACTGCATTCATCACGGCCTGGTCTTCCTAAGTCACCAAGAATCTAAGGTGGCTTGCAACCCCCACGGGGGCAGAGAAGACCTGGGCATCCTCGGGGATAGAAAAAGTTATCGACCGCCTGCAGTCGGGATTAGCATTTGGGGCTGGGAATTGATCTACTAGTTTTGCGCTCGATGGGGACCTAGTAGCACCCGATGATGGTAACTTATTTGGAACCGGAAAGTCACCAAGTCCAACGACATCTTCCGAAGAGGTGGACTCAAATTCGTCCAATAAGCCGTGGATGTCAGTCACTCCCTGAGGCCCCTCGTAAGAACGACTTTCTAACATACCGACCTCACGAATCATGGAATCCAAAATTTGAGGGGATCTAGAAATATCGACCACTCAGACCTCGTCCCTCGGGACATCCTCCGTAGCTTGAGAAGCATCACCCCTGGTTTCTTTCTCGACCCCCTCGGGGACTTTAGCCACTGCCTCTTCTACGACCTCTATGGCTCGAGGTATCTCGGAGTCGCGTCTTATTCAGGCCACCAACTCAGATTTTTTTTCTTCTTCCTTGGACTCGTCCCTCAACCGATTGAGTGAGTCTTATGAGAGCTCTGGGCCCCCAGATTTTTTGTGCTTATGTGTCAACCGTCTCCTGGTCTTTTCTTCTCAGAGTCGGAGGAATCAATGCTTTTCTTTCCCCTTCTCTTTGACCTATTTTGGAGCAGGGGGATCAGCGTATGAATCATCATCAGTTGATAGAGGACTCATCTCGATGTCCTTTGGTAAGCCTGCGACACAAAAGCATAGAAAATCAGGGACTGAGGACAAAAAGAAGTGATATCATATGCATCAAGGAAAAACTCTTACCATAATTGTCGGCCTCCCATCGACCCCTCGATAGTTCCATCCAAGCCCGCTCTAAGTACGACATCTGTGACACAAGGCCCTCGACCAATTCCTTAAATTGGGTCTAATATCTGGGCCACAATTGCAACACCAAAAACATCAATGAAGAAAAATGATAAGCAGGAAAATAACGAGATTAAAATTGAAGTATTACTCACATTTCATGTTCCATTTCTTGGGAAATGGCATGTCTCCAGCAGGGATCAACTTCGAAGTCTTTACTCGAACAAATCGGCCTATCCAGCCTTGGTCCCGAGATTCATCTATGCTGGAGAACGGCGCCCTACTGGTCCGGCGAGCAAGCTTGATCAGCCCCCCTCGATAGAGTCGGGGACTATAGAGGCGCGTAAGGTGGTCGAGGGTAAAGGGACATCCCTTGATTTTTCTTACAAAAAATAGGAAGAGAATCAATATTCTCCAAAAGGAGGGTTAGATCTGGCCAAGAGTCACATCATACCTCTTGCAAAAGGAAATGATGATAGAATCTAAGGGACCCAAAGTGAAGGGGTAAGTGTAGACACTTAGAAAACCCTCCACGTGGGTAGTGATCGATTCCTCGGGCGAAGGAACCGCCACATGCTTATTGACCCGGTTGCAGTCCTCTTTAAGCTTGGTGAGGAGGTCTTCAGTGATTGTGCATATGTAGCTCGAGAACGACTCACATCGGCCCGTATCGAGGAGGTATTTTCAACATTAAAATCAGTATCAGTAGGGCACCCTGCCGGAACGAATTTCTCAGGGTGAGGTTCCGCCGCAGCCCCGCCATTGGCGGTCGTGATGAAGAAGCGGCCTCCTTTTGTGGTACGATCTTAGATGTTTTATCCATTAAAGAACATGAGAAAAGAGAATTAAGATGGTATGCTGTTTGATGAAAGTTCAAGAAATTTGGGTGCAATAGTTGTAAAACAAAGGGATTTTTGAAGATAAAGCAAAAATATGAGGAGCTTTGAATGTAAAAGTTTGAATCAGGAAAAGCTAGGGTACTTATAGCTTGCTAGTGACAGCTCAAAACCGTTAGTGGCCAACCAGTGATGATATTTAATGCCTTGGTAATTGGACCGATGGAACGTTCCGTTATCCATTTGTCGCTTACGTCATAGTCGGGTTCGTCACTTACGTCATGGCCCATCGAGGTGGGATTTGGAAGTTCATATCATTTCTGGTCACTCTCTCTCCGAGAAACGAGGGGACTACCTGTATACAGTAAAGTCGGCTCCAGCCATTGCGTGAACTGATCGAGACTGGAATGTGATAGATTAAGGTTCGACCTTGAACCCATATCGAATCGAGGTCCGAGGTTACATCGTCAAAGCTCTAGCCCTCGGGACCGAACACAATCGAGATCGAAGGAAATTTGCTGAGCCGGATAACAGAAAGACGAAATATCCGCGATCGAGCATATATCACAGCGGAGATCTCGGCATGTATCAAGGATAGACTGATTAATTATCCAATCATGAGATTTTTCTCACCTCATTTAGAACTGTACCAAGAGTAGGACTCCCCTACTATAAAAATGGGGTCTGATCATTTGTAAAACACATCACATTTATGCAATAATAAGCAATACACTACCTTTTTCTAGCTTTCATTATCTTGCTACTCTATTCTTATATCAGTTGAAACTTCTCTTGGTTCAAGGGTGATCGAACTCAAGAGACAATGCTATTCGATTCGTTTGATTTGCATTTATTTCTTTTATTGTCAATTTTATATATTCTCTCATTTTGTGCCAAGTTATATCACATATCTTTAAAATCGCGTATAAATTTAATTATTATCCATTTTTAGGGTAAACATAAAGGAATAGGAATAAAATTATCATTTTGAGGCATCCACATTCTTTGCACATTCATATAAAGCCACAAAAGTTAAAAATACACAGCAAAGCTCGGAGAAACAAAGAGTAGAACCATGTTGTTCGAATTGGGTTTTTCTTAGCTTTATTTTATTTATTTTGTCCTTTTTTCCTGAATACTAAGGAACACTATAAATCTAAGAAAATCCAACAAAATCCAACGCAAAAATTTGTTTTTTAGAATACCATATTTCAAGATAAACAAAATGACAGAGAAGGAAGAACGCAAATGCCAGAAATGGTGGAAGGTAGAGAAAATAAAGAAGGAAAAAAAGTCTGAATTAGGACTTGCTTTGAAGGTTATTTTTGGATTTATAATAAATTATACTATAGATAAATTTTAAGCAAATAAGAGAAACGTTGGGCAATACCAACTTGTTGCTTTTTAGCTAACACTTGACAAATTTGTCAAATGTTTTAACCAAAAAGTAGTTTTCATGGTGAAAGAAAATAATAAAATAATTCAAATTTTAAATAAATAATTTACTTCATTTTTCCTAATATAGACTAACAAAAATAATAAAAATAAAATATTGAGAGAATAAGGATAAAAAATGTTGATTAAAATCGCAGCTTCTTTCCAAGAGGAGAGAACACGATTCTTCAAATAGCTAAGTATAAAATAAGTGATTGATTGTATAATTTCATGAATTACTTTATGCTTATACAAAATATGGTAAGGAGATATATATAAGGGTACGTAACTGATTTGACCTACTTAAGTCTCGTCCGTTACTAATATATATAACATTGATTGCCTGTTACTTGGGTAATTTATAAAGGTTATTGTAATAACAGTCAATCGCGTACAATTAGGGATTATGTCAATTTTTTTTTTCATATTTGTGTCTATTAATGAACCTTCCTTTCTCGTGGTCTTTAATTATCCATCATTCGCCTATCTCTTCCTTTCCAGCTGTCATGTATAGTATCTTTGTAAAGCGATGGTGTTTTACTCATGCTTTCCCTAACCTTCATTTTTATTTATCACTTTGACTCTTATGCCACCTACCAACATATCATTAGTCCACATGACGAGTCTATTTTTCTACCAATAAAAATAGTTCCCCCAATTTCTGAATATTCTCAACTGAATATTCGGGACATGATAAGTTTATTTATGGTGGGAATGTCTTGCCGCCTCTTCCAGATATCATTATGATTCACTTCCATTTAATGCTCGAGACACGTACCTTATCGTGATTGGCTCTGCAGTTTGCAACGACTTTTTATAATTTCTGCAGCTATTTCAGTTCGACGTGACGATTCCATGATGATGGTTTATGATGAGACTACTTCCTTATAAATACCGCATCATACATCTTCTAAAACTTCTCTTACTCTCTTTCGTTTTCTTCTAAGTCTTCAATGCAACCCTCTTTTTTTCTTCTTTCTTTTACTATTTTTAAAAATGGCTTCACGATCTTCAAACCCTTCTTCATCGTCTGATCCTTGATGTGCTATAATAATGGATGAACTTCCCCTTTCTACATCTCCGGTCAGAAGTAGGAATATAGGTGGCAGGTTTCGTAGCCTAGGCTCCATATCGAGCTGGAGTACCACCTCTTCTTAGTAAAATCCTTCTAAAACTTCTTCTTCCTCCAAAGCTAAATCCACATCTACCCTAGATCTTCTTCCAAATCTAGGGATCAAAACAAGCCATTACGTGAACCTTTAGTTTTAGAGGTTGTTCCTTAAGAATTTTCTTTTAAATCTAATTGTGAAGCATGGAAGAAAGAAGTTTCTTCCATAGAAACATCTAAAGTTGTTGATCACTATCCTTCTTTGATCAACTCTAGTCTTTTCCTTTTAGTACGCCGAGAATGTCATAGGAAACTTGACTTCCCAATCGTAGCCCCTAGTGCCGATGATCGACTAACCCCTTACAATGAAGGTTATTCGTTTGTCTATACTTATCCTTTCACTTTAAGATTCAAATTTCCTATTGCAAAAGTGAGTATAGAATTTTTTCATTATTCCAACATTTGCCTCGGCTAAATAGGCGTGATAATATGGAGGACAGTGTCTTTCCTTTGCTACTTATCAGGCTTAGTTTTTGCCTCTTTCTCTTTTCATCATTGCTTCATCTGTATTCCTCAAATCTTTTTCTTGAGGGTGTTTTCACATTGCAGCAACAAGAAAATGAGTCTTGGTCAGGTCTGAAGATGATCGTGACCGAGGTTGGTATGCTTGGTTCGTGGCTGTTCCCGCTCGTGCCTTAGCGGAGAAGAGAACATGCCCTTTCCCGAGAAGTGGAACTTTGCACGTTAGTATTTCGCTTTTCTTATTCACTATGATGTTTTCCCTTTAAATACTAACTTTCTTACTCATATTTTCTTATTTGTCAGCAATCCTGAAAATTTTCGATGAACTTTTCGACTTCCATGACTGGGTAGAAAAAATATTACCTGCTCCTATAGAGCAAAGATCTTGGAAGTTTATATCCCAAAAGTTTGGGTGGAAAGTTAAAACACACATTATGTTACTTTACTTTACCGTGAATTTTTCATTTTTTTTCTTCTTGTTATTTTGACATCCTTTGACATTTTCAAGATTTGGAACCTGCGGAGTCCGTCCTTCTTCCCCTACTGCAGTTAGACTCGATGTCAACACTGCCCAGGAGCGGAACATCACTCTGTACCCGGCCTCGTAGAGGAATGAACGTCCATATAAGGGCTCAGTAGAATCTCGTATTATAACTCATCATACCCAACTGATGGGTGGTTGCACAATAGGTGTCGTACCTAGCCGTATATAGCATGGATCGGTGAAGTAAAACATATACATCTGCATAAAACTGCAATGCAGAATAACTCTCAAGATATATTAAGTTTAAACTCAGAATGAATCATACGTTCCGACCTTAGGATACCAACTGGGAACATCTTAGACTTTGAAAGAAATGCTATCGACAAGAATGTATAAAAATAGGGACAACTTCATCGAGATGGACTCAGAACCAATAAATCCTTACAATACAAGAATCCTTTGGAGAAAGAGAGAGTGCGACTTACAACAAATCATGCCAAGAAAGAAATTTGTCTTACATACCCTGTTGCAGAACTATCTATACTTATATGATTGTTACTCTGCCTCTAACGAATCTCCATAATCAATATATAAAGATAATAGATATTCTAGTGATGGTTCTAATTCCACACACCTTTGCACTAAATCCTACTAGATTCTCCTTCGACTGCCTTAGACTGATTTGGGAATTCTAAAGGGGTTTGAGAGCATTTTGGGATACCAAATGTGGGTGATATCTTCTAGAATGAGGGAGAAGAGGGTTGCACTGAGTTTTTATACAATACAATGCTTAGGTAATTCCACTGGCTTCACATGCAAAATGGGTCATCCCGCCCTGGTTGGAGCATCCAGTGGGAAAGACGGTGCGAGCTAAATGAAACGAGTACTTCCATTCTTCCCTCACACGCGTAGTCGGCCAATTGCCCGCGATAGAAGACAATCTTACCAAGATTTATTTTAGGTGTGGGGTGTAACATCATCCCCCCTTCTGAACATTCATCTCGAATGTTAGATGCTAGTCGTTCCTTGCAACCCTCTTTAATCATCTAGGGTGGTTCCGGTCATGGTAGTATTATTGTTGCCTCTCATAGTGTGGAATAAATAGGGGCACCTGGATTTCATGTCTTCTTTAGCTTCCCATGTCCTTCTACATTATCTTTTCTCCAAAGTAATTTAACTGATGCTACCTCTTTGGTTCGCAAATTACGTACTTGATGATGTAGGATAACTATTGGAACTTCTTCGTAAGATAGATCCTCCGTAACTTGAATATCTTCAATAGGGGTGATACACGATGGATCACTCAAGCACTTTTGGAGCATAGAGACGTGGAATATCGGATGCACTACTTCCGATTTCGAGGTCAACTCAAGCTTATAAACCTCTTAGCTGACTTTTTGAATTATTCGGTATGGCCAAATATACGAGAGATGAGTTTTCCTCTTTTACCAAATCTCATCACGCCTTTCATAGGTGAAACCGTTAGAAATACCCAGTCTCCCACCCTGAACTCCAAGTCTTGTTGTCGGTTATCTGAGTAAGATTTCTGCCTGCTTTAGGCGGCCAACATCGGCTTCGAATCATCGTCACCTTTTCCACAGCCTGTTATATCAACTGAAGACCTAATAACTTTGTTTCACCAATTTCGAACTAGTCGATAGGAGATCTGCACTTCCATCCAAAGAAGGCCTCATACGGTGCCATTTGAATACTAGCATAGTAGTTGTTGCTGTAAACAAATTCGATGAGTGGTAGATGATCCTCCCAATTTCCTTTAAAGTTCAAAACACATGCTCATAAATGTCCTTGAGTGTTTGAATAGTTTGTTCGGCCTGACCATCTGTTTTTGGATGGAAAGCTCTACTAAGGTTGATCCTGGTATCCAACCCTCCTTGAAATGACCTCCAAAAGTTAGTTGTATACTAGGCACCTCTGCCTGATATGATGGAAACTAAAACCCTATGGAGTCGAGCTATCTCCTTAATATATAACTTAGCATAATCCTCAACTGAGAAGGTAGTATTAACTGGTAGGAAATGAACTGACTTGGTGAGTCGATCCACAATGACCCATATAGAATCAAATCTTCTAAGTGCTCGTGATAATCTAGTAATGAAATCCATGTTGCTCACTTCCCATTTCCAGATCAGAATTTTCATATTTTGCAGTAAACCCTCCTAGTTTCTGATGTTCAACCTTAACTTGTCGAGAATTTGGACATCGAGCGATATATTCAACAATGTCCCTCTTGATGTTGTTCCACCAGTATAGTTGTCGAATATCGTGATACATCTTGGTCGACCCCAGATGAATATAATATAGGGACCGATGAACTCTGCCATGATTTGCTCTCAGAGTCCCTCGACATCGGGCACATACAACCTATCTTTGTATCTAAGGACTTCATTTTCAGATAAATCGAACACCTACTTCTTTTGAAAGGGAACACTTTGCCTTATGTTCATTAAGGTTGGATTGTCAAATTGTTGTGCTTTTACTTCAGCTACTAGCGAGGATTCGACGGTATTTGGAACTGTGGCTCCTGTGCAACCGATGTCAAGAAATCGTACACTTAAATTAGCCAATGGGTACAAGTATTTAGTCATCTCCAACTTATGCTTTTTAACGTGTCGCAAACTGCCCATGGATTTTCCACTTAATGCATCAGCCACAATGTTTGCCTTCCCAGGGTGACACAAAATATCAACATAGTAGTCTTTTAACAATTCTAGCCATCTCTGTTGTCTTAAATTCAGATCTTTTTGTCTGAATATGTACTGCAAGCTCTTTTGAAGAGTGAATATGTCAACATGAACTTCATGTAGGTAGTGACGCCACATCTTCAAGGAAAATATAGCAGCTGCTAGCTCCAAGTCGTGGGTTGGGTAATTCTGCTCATGTTTCCTTAGTTGTCTCGAAGCATAAGCAACAACTCTCCCGTGTTGCATTAAGAAACTACCCAATCCCACTCTAGATAGATCATAATATATAACGTAGCCTTCAGGAAGAGTTAGAACTGGAGTCGAGGTTAACCTGTTCTTCATCTCTTGGAGGCTCTTCTCACAAACATCGGTCCACCAAATTGCTGCATTATGCGTCAACTTTGTTAACGGAGCAACTATGGATTAACTTTCGAGCCTTAAGGTAAGAAATAAACTTGCCTTTTGGCACTGCAACATCACCATCCCATTCGATAACGGACCCTACCGAAAAGTTAAAGCGATCAACTTTCTCCCAATAATCGACCCTAGCATAACAAGAGTCTAGCTAATCCATGCGCATAATAACATCAAATTCTATCACCTCTAACTCATTCAAATCAACTAAGGTATGATGATCATGAATCATCACATCAGAACCTCGATATACCCGCTTAACTACCATGGGCATGGACACTTCAAACGGTTGCCATAATAATTCAAGTAATGCACCACCTTTACCTGCAACAAATGGAGTAATATACGACACGGTAAAACCACATCCAGTGATGACTGTAGGTACTGCCAACCTGATAGTGCATAAATCTGGTTTTGTTATCCGCCTGAGCTAGTCACTCCACCTCTACCTCTACCTCTTACCATTGGCAGTTGCATACCTTGATCACCGTGATGTGTTGTCGACGAAGAAGCTGCTGCTGATCCCGCTGGCGGCATCATGCCGCCCGCATTCCTTACTGGGAAAAAGTGCATGATATGATGGGGATTCCCATAAGAATAACACAAATCTTAACCTTGACGAAAATGTCGAAAGTGATTTCGACCATATCGGTCACAGTGCGGCATTGGGGGCCTCATCTTACTAGGGTCTCCACTATATTGTGAGCTTTGTCTTAGGGGATTTTAACCTGACCAGAGCAGGTGATCCGATCACGACGCTGACCTTGGAACTGTGAAATCATACTAGACACCAGATGAGATGGATGCTAGGAAACGAAGGTCTAAACTCACCTCGTCCCATATCACTTGTGGACCGGGCTTTCTTATGTGGCCCAGATCATGCTCTCGAGTGGCTCGCTGTTGCCTCTTACGATCCTCCAAGTTCTGCCGTAGGCTTGTATATGGGCAATATCCATAATCAGATTCAAAGAAGTTGTGGTGCATTCATTTATCAGATGTGGTCCCAAACTGCCCACAAATTGATGTACTCAGTCACTCATCTCATCCACAACCAAAGGATCATACCTAGCCAGGGAGTTAAATTGCATGCGATACTCCCAAACACACATATTACCTTGCTTCAACCATAAGGATCTATCTTGTCTTGCTCGACGCAGATCAACGGGCAAATCCTGCTACAAGAATGCCTTAGAAAATTCCCTCCATCCTACTGCTAGGGCAACAAATCCCCTAGACTGTTCCTAAGTCGCATACCCAGTCATAACTATATCCCACAATCTGTAAGAGGCAAGCTCTACGAACTCAGTATCAGTGGCATGCATAACTCGTAAGGTACACAACATGTGATCTAGAAAATTCTACACCGAGGGTCCAAATTAATGAAATCCAAAACTCTCGTACTGATTGATCTATCTGAAGTGCCGGGGGCCCTTCATTGGGCCTGAGAGGTGACTAATCAAGTCAACAACTATACTACACTTCTCATATCTAAATCATGCTCAGAAACAACCGGAGGAGGAGTAGGAGGTACATTAATTTCTCTATGTTGTTTCTGGGATGATGGCGCTATCCCCGAAACTTGTGTACCAGCCTCATCGTGTAGTCCATGTTGACCCATAGGGGTAGGTGGCACGTGATTGGTACCTTCTCCTACTTTTTCATCGTATCCTTGAAAAATAAGGTGGGGAATAGAAGCAAATACTTACGACTCAACTCTATTGTACAATCTAGAAGAAAGAAGGGTATTCGACCTATATATCCTATAGCCTCCTATTTATAAGTATGGTGCACGACATACGCATAAACAAGACTCAACTAGATACGGCTTGTAGACTCCCTAGGACAGACTTTCTCTTATACCGAGTTTGTCAAACCCCGTCCTTAAGAGGTGCAACGGGCACACAACGCTCGAAGGCCCGTGCGAATCGACGTCCATTATTGGCTTTTCTTAATCATAAAATCTAGGCCAATGAGGCCTCCAATTAGTAATATCAAAATAAAATGTGTACAACTGACTTGCAAAAGAAACATTGACATTTTATACATATGCATGATTGTACCCAACAAAGTTGTAACCCACTCTTTTAATATCAACAAACTCTAGTCTGTAAGCCTCTAAGAGTACAAAAAGAAATATACATATACACAACTTGGTTGGGACAGGGCCCCACCGTACCCGAAATGACTAGAATATATTCTTCAGTACCTATTGACTTCTGAACAACTACTCTAAAGATGTGGAGTGGAATGATCAATCAGTTGGAGCAAAAACCCTACTGGGGAGGGACGTTATCGGGTCTATCTGTACTTGTAGGTATAAACAAAATGCCCCAAGGAAAGGATGCCAGTATAGAAAAATGTAGTGAGTATGTAATACTAAGAAATCATGCTAATCAGAGACATAACATAAGAGATATGAGTACATGATTTCAACCTTGACACTGAAGACAAGTCACCGGGGGCATAAACTGTAGAAACTATCAAACTTAATGTATGCAAGTTGTTTTTCAAAAGGCTAAGCTGCTCATGGAGACCACACATTAATTATAATATAATAATATTCAACCACTCTTTGGGGCATATCATTCATATCGTACTTGGCCTCGTAGAGGACTCGGTAAAGTATCTTATTATTATCACATCGTACACGACCTCAAGGGATCTTAGTTGTACTCGGTCTCAATAGAACTCGGCATATCCAGTTTCAAAAGGACTCGGTCATACCTGGCCGTACAAGGGCTCAGTGATATTTCACATCATATTACTTCGTACATGGACTCGTAGAGGACTCGGTCGTACCCGGCCACACAAAGGATCCATAGTATCTCACATTGTAACTCATCATACCCAACTGATATGTGGTTGCACAATAAGTGCCGTACCCAGCTGTCTATAGCACGGCTTCGCAATGTAACTTAGATACACATACATATAAGTGCAATGCAGAATAACTTTTAAGAGACATTAAGTTTCAACTCAGAATTAATCATATGTTCAGACCTCAGGATACGAACTGGGAATATTTTAGACTTTGAAAGAAATGCTATCGAGAAGAATGTACAAGAACAAGGACAACGTCATCGAGGGACTTAGAACAACCAAATCCTTACAATACAAGAATCCTTTAGAGGAAGAGAGAGAGAGAGACTTACACCAAATCATGACAAGAAAGAAAGTTTCCCTACATACCTTGTTGTAGAACTAGCTACGCTTCAATGATGGTTAATCTACCTCCCACGAATCTCTAGAATCAATACAACAAGATAATAAATATTCTAGTGATGATTCCAATTCCAAGCTCTTTCACACTAAATCCTACTAGATTCTCCTTCGACTGCCTTAGACTGATATGGGAATTCTAGAAGGGTTTTAGAGAATTTTGGGAGAATTAATGTTGGTGATATCTTCTAGAATGAGGGAGAAGAGGTCTGCGTTGCCTTTTAATCCAATACCATGCTTAGGTAATTCCACCGGCTTCACATGAAAAATGGGTCATCACGCCCTGGTTGCAGCACCCGGTGGGACAGATGGTGTGAGCTAAATAAAACGAGTAATTCCATTCTTCCCTCACACGCGTAGCCGGTAAATTATCCACGGTAAAAGCCAAGCTTACCAAGCGTTCTTTTAGGTGTGGGGTGTAACAGGTTTTGACATATATGCTTTCAAATCTTTTAAATCTTGTTGATAGTCATCAGTCCATTCAAATTGATTTTGTTTTTGTCAATAAATAGAAGAATTTAAAATGCTTCTCTGAATATATAGATATGAATCTCCCCTAAGAGGCCACTCTCCCTGTTAACCTTTATACTTCCGTTGTACTCGTCAGCATATCTGATATTTCTTCAATTGCTTTAATCTGAGCCAGATTTACTTCGTTTCCCATGTTAGAGACAAGAAAATCTAAATATTTACCTGAGGCCACACCAAAGACGCATTTCTTCGGGTTCAACTTCGTATTATACTTGCAGAGTATTTTAAAAGTTTCATTCAAATTCCTGAGATGATCTTCTGCTTGTACCGATTTCACTAGCATGTCATCATTGTAGACTTCCATTGTCTTTCCCAAAATGTTCTTGGAACATCTTGGTCACTAACCTCTGTTACATAGCTTCATCATTTTTCAAACAAAATACGTTACTTTGTAGCAATAAGTTTCCCTATCTGTAATAAAAGAAGTGTTTTCTCCATCTAGGGTATCCAATTTTATTTGATTATATCAGAATAAGAATCTATAAAATTTTAAAGTTCATGACCAACCGTAGAATCACTTAGTTAATGAATATGCGGTAAATGGAATGAATCTTTGGGACATGCTTTGTTTAGATTAGTATAATCTACACATACACGCTATTTTTCATTTTTATTTGGCATTACAACAATATTAGCTAACTAGTCAGGGTACTTTACATATCGAATTGAACCAATTTTAAGAAGTTGTTGCACCTCCTCTTGAATTACCTGATTTTTGAATGCTCCTTGCTTTCGCTTCTTTTGCTTCACCGAGGGATGTAATGGATCTTCATTTAACTTATGATTCACTACCTCCGATGAGATACCTATCATATCTTAGTGCGATCAGGCAAACAATCAGTGTTAGCGCGTAAAAACTCAATTAACTTGACTTTCAAACAACTGGTTTTATTACAGAATAGATCATGATGTTCATATCGATCTATTATGCGCCTCTGCATCTATCATTGGGTAGACCTCATACAATAACTGTCCTAGCTCTATCATATCTTTTTTTTTCATTTCTTCTGGAACAATCACAAACACTTTTTTGATTATGGATCTACTACCAGAAATTCAATGCGTAATCTCAGCATTCAATGTGTATTCCTGAATAATCTCATTTTTCAATTATTCAACCATTTCATTTTACCAAGTTCAATGTTAGCCAGATTAGTCAACATTTATCTCTTTCGATGTAACATCCAGATCTTATTTGTAACAAGTGATTTTATTGGTTGGTTAATTGGTCACATTTTATTCATGAAATGGCTTGGATTGGTACTAGTCTGGATACGGCTGGGCTAAATTTTGTCCTAACATAGACTTTTTTTTAGGCCAATGATCGAATAATACAATGGCTTTGAGTTCTTATGTAGATGTTTTAGTTGTCTATTTCTCCTCCGATTCTTGGATTACATCGGGCCTCGCATCTATATCTGCTCATTCTTTGCACTTTTAGTTGAGGTAGAAAATAAATTCTCCTCAGCTGGACATTGTAATTGATTTTTTTCATCTCTGTCTTTGGATGTTCCTCTTGCCACAAAACCTGTGTTGGTTTCTCATGCCGCTTGCTAATCTCCCCTGATCTGACGAATTCCCCATTGTGATAGAAATTTGATAACCCGATGTAATATTGATGGCACCGTGTCCATTCCATGGATCCATGGCCTTCCTAAAATTATGTTATAAGTCATGTCTGCATCCACTACTTGAAATTTGGTGTCTTTCACGACACCATCGGTGAATGCTGATAACATAATATCTCTCTTTGCTATAACACTTGAATTGTCGAATCCAGACAAATATTGAGCCTTGGGTATTACATGATCAATCACTCGCATCTCATTCACCACTCTTTATAATATGATATTCATAGAACTATCTGTATCAATCAAAACTCGCTTGGCATTAATATCATGAACAAGTAAAGATATTATTAGCGCATCATTATGAGGGATGAATAATCCATCTGCATCCTTATCGTCAAATGTTATGCTCTCTCCTTCCAAGACTTGCCGAATCCGCATTCTATGGGTCACTGAGATCTTGGCTGTTCTTTTTGATGTCATGTATGTATGTCCCGTGAACTCGTTATTTCCGGTTATAACATTCACCGTCCTTTTTGGCGATGGGGGCTTTGGTTGTTCTTGCCTATTTTTATATAAGACTGCTTTCTTTGTCACTAAATAGATCAGTGAGATAACATTTTTTCAGTAAATAATCAACCTTTGCTTGTAGGATCCTGCAATCTGTTATTCTGTGACCATGATCATTATGGAATTCACACCAAAATTTCTGACCTCTTTTGGCGGTATCCGATCTCATCGCTTTTGGCTATCGCACCTTATCACCCATACCTCTTAACACGTATACTAACTTGAAGGTACTAACATTGGAATTGTAATCTCCTATTTTTGATCGTAACTTTTGATTGTTCTCCTTGTTATATGTCGTTCCTTTCCAAATCGAGAAGAAGAACTTGCCTCTTCCTGCCTTGATCTCTTATCAAACCATTCCTGTTTTAGTTTTGACCTAAGATGTCGTCCCGCAGGTCCCATGTAAGGCTCGTACCTATTTATTCCGGATCTCCTTTCTAATCTGAGCGACTATGTCCGAACTTCTCCTACACTTTTGGTTGGGACACCTCATTTTCTTTTATTCGTAACTTTGTACTGTATGTGTTATAAATATCATTCCAAGTAGTTGCAAGAAATTCCTGTAATCTTTCCTTTAACCTTCTCATGGCTTATGGACTGCTCTCATTCAAGTTGCTTGCAAATACAATTGCTTTTCAATTATCAGGTACACGAGGTAACATCATTCTTCTTCGCTGAAATCGATCCACAAATTCTCTGAGCAATTCCATAATCCCTTGATTTACCTTGAAGATATCTTTCATTATTTTCTCTAATTTATAAGCTCTCGAATGTGCTTTTATGAATAAATATACAATCTCAGCAAAAGAGTCAATTGCATTTTCAGGTAAGAGAGAATACCATATTAGTGTTCCCTTCGTAAAGGTTTCACCAAAAATTTTGACCAACACTGATTTGATTTCTTGCTTGGTTAAATCGTTGCCCTTGACTCTTGTAGTAAATGCAGTGACGTGAGCTCCTGGGTTAGTAGTCCCATCATACTTGGGAATATCGGGCATCTTGACTGTGCTGCACTTGACTTCCATGGTTGCTATCAATACTTGTCAATATTCACTCCTTTAATCACAAGCGTTACTCCCGGTATCTTTTATATTCGTTGTTTTGTTCCTTAACTTGTTTCTGCAAGGTCATTACTAGACTTTGTAAATTAGAATCATTTTGCGTACTTGACACTCCGGCTCCAGAAGCATTTGGTATTTCCCAACTTCCTAAGTTTTCGAGTCTTGAATGAGGGTTTTTCACAGTTGTGTTAACTGGTGGTGGAGCTGCCTGAACAACACCTGGTAAACCATTTACAAAAGCACGCAAAGCTTCACTAATCTGCTGCTTGATAAATTGCTTCAGGTTATCTTGCTCATTTGACCGTTCCTCATATTATTGTTGTCCAACGTTACGATTAGCAGATCTGATAGATGAATTTTCTCGTGAACGTTGTGGCATATGTGTGAGTGTGAGGTGTAGAAGAGTTCTTTCTTGTTGAACAATTTTACTAGTGCCCGATTTGTTACTTAAGATAAAATATGTAAATGAAAAGTAAAAGGATTACAAGATTTTCTGGTAATAGAACTAATTTCTTTAACTAAACAATAGTTTGTGTGGTCAAATCAAATAATAGAATAATTCGGGTAAAGTTATTTTTTCACGTGGCGAGTCTATTTTTCCGCCAATACACAAACACCAAAACAAGATAGAAATGTCTTAAAAACTTATTTGACAAGCTTAAAAGCCCATCCAAACACCCTCTAAATCAAATTAAATAAATTGAAGTTTGTTTGTAATTTATAATTCTTAAATAGCTCAAGATACGAATAAAATAAAATAAAAATGAAGACAATAAATAATAATATATCAGCATTGTCGTGGTTCTATTTCCATCTACAAATAAGAAGAGAACAAAAGTAAAGAGTATAATATAAAGAAAAGATAAATCATAATAAAGTTAAAATAGCGTAAGATTCAAACACAACCAATTTAGAATATTACTTGGAATATATAAGAGGTTGGTGAAATTATAGAATATTACTACTAAAATCACATGTACAACCATGCTAAATGTTCTCTTATATATTAGGCGTAGGAGGGCCAAATTTAGCTCATAAAACTATAACATGCTCGGATTGTTTAGAGTTTATTCCTTTAACCGATCCAAATTTAGTAAAACCCGTCAATGTGACAAAAAACCTCCTTTAGGACAGATTAGCGTAGCACATTAAATTGCCGTTAAGTTAAAACATGCATGATTTCTTCTTCCTTTTGCATGTAAATATCAAATGCAACAACCTTACCATCTGATTCTCATAAACAACCTTCCACCTTTAACGCTCTTTTTGATTTCTCTTCTGCATTACACCCGATTATTTTTTTCTGGCATCTCAACCCAAAAGACAGCAACAAAAAAATATATACTCAAAGAACGAGATCGTGTTTTCTTAAATTCCATCGGAGAAGAAGGAGGAGGAAAAATCTGAATCAACATAAAAGAGAAGGAGAATAAGGCGCACAAAAAAGAAGGAAAAACAAGAAAATTGGAAGAAGAAAAGAGGTGTTTGTAAGGACAAAAAGGAGTAATCTTTCTACATCGGTAGAATTGGGTAAAGTTGTTTTATGCTTTTGTCACAAATCCAAATGATTATCCTTGCTCATTCTACATTCATCCCTGAATATCGTCGGGTACTGTTAATTTTCCCTCTATTAGCATAAATGGTCACTTGTAACCCACGCCTCTCGTTCTAGGTGCTAATTCCATTGATCTAACTGCGAAAGGCGAATTGAAGAAGAACAACAATAATGAATGAGAGGGAGGGGGATCTGAGGGTTCCTCTAATCTCTTTCATGTTATGCATTTGTGTACTTATTGGTGGAATTTTCCTTTTTCTTTACCTATTTGTACCAAATTTATCTCAACCTTGGTTTCCTGCAATAGCTCTAATCTTGATTGGATTTCCATGGCTACTTTGGCTCTTTACTTACATGTATACATGTATAAAAAGATGTTGTGGCTTTAACAGCATCGATAATCGCCAGATTTCTAGACGGGCATCTAGGGCGCCCACAATGGCAAATTCTGGAATGGCCAGAAATGTTTCATTGGCAAATGGATCAAATTCTCAGCACAATAATAGCGATGGAAAAAATGTACAATTTGGTGCTGCATCTATTAACTCTTCTCATGGAAACAAAGATGGTGGTGCATCAATCAGCTCCTCACAAGAGATTGAGATGCCTTTAACATCATCAGCTCCTTCTTGATGAAATACATATCGGGTATTTTTCTTGTTCTGGAAATTTTGATCTATAGTTCATACCACTTAGCTCATTATACTTTTGAAATAATTAGGTTTCAAAATTTCACATATATTTATATTTGTGTCGAAATTATTGGGTTCAGTTGAAAAACTATGTATAGTTATTTTTAATTGATAAGAAAAGATTGTTTTTGGTACGAACACCTTTTAGCAAATCTGATCTTTTATCGTTAAAATCATTTATTACTCGTTTTCTATATCAAGAGATGAGTAGTTTTAGTAGTCTTTATTTTTTGTTAAAGAAATGGTTAAACTTGGGGAGTTTGTTAGTGAAAAGACCATGTGACATTTCAATTAATTGAAGTTTAAATGTGTTTCATTCGGATTATCAAGAAAGTTCAAACTGAAATTTATAAATTGCTGAAAGCCCTAATTCTCAACTATCTTGTTTATTTACTTTACCATGTTTTATCGACACTGCTATTTCTCATATTTATCAGGATAAATGACTATATACAATGGGTTCAATATCAGCTGGAGTTAAACTTGAAAGAGCTTTGAAGATGATATACTAGTGATTGTAAGTAGAATAGCACAAAGAGATTTGTTTGTCTTGTATGTAAAGATTGAATATATATATATATTTAGCTTTGTTCTTAGGTAATTTTCTCTTCTTTTCTACTTTATCTCTCCTCGCCATCCCCTTTCCTTTGCTGTGTGTTTTTCCTATTGGAACTTCAATTCTTATAACCTATACGGTTGAAATCACGAATATGCTTTTCATGTTTGGTTTGTTGATTTATCAGTTGAACATTAACCGTCCAGAATGGGGCATTGAAAACAATGGCGGATGTAACATGGATTCTATGGGTTCGACGAAACTCATTGCTTTTGGCTTGAAACATATAGATAAAATTAGATATATATTTCAGAACACGCTTACAACTTAGAAGCTATAGTGTCTAAATTCTGAATCTTCTACCATTGAGATGGATACCTATTAATATATAATGTAACTCGCAAAGTTCGATCTATGTGAATTTATTTGATCGTATATCTCACCAAATTGTCATGGGATGTAAACAATATCTTCTGTCTTAACTGGTTGTGAGTGATTGTTTAACAATAAAATTGTTTTGGTGGTCAAAGCAAATAATTGAATAATTCGACTTTCTAATGACCAATTTTACTTCACTTTTTCTGATATAGATGAATAATAAATAATGAAGATAAAATTTTGAGAGAATAATGAACAAGATATGTTATTGATAATAGCAGCATCCTTCCAAGAAGAGAAAACAAGATTCTACAAATAGCAGGGAATAAAACTTGATGATCGTACAAGATATGGTAAGGGAGGTTTATATAAGGGTACAATATGTAACTGTTTTGCCCTGCTTAATTCTCACACTTTACTAATATTTATTACATTGATTACCCGTTACTTGGGTAATTTATAATGGTTATGGTTGTAATAGCCAATCACGTACAATCAGATATTATGTCGATTCTTTACATATTCACGGCTATTAATGAACCTTCCTTCCTCGTGGTATTTAATTATCCATCCCGTGCCTATTTGTTTTTCAACTATCAGGCACGACATCTTGGCAAGCTATCCCCTAGGTGTTTTACTAGTGTTTTCGCTAACCTTCATTATTCTTTATCCATTTGACTCTTATACCACATGTTAACATACCATTAGTCCACGTGGGGAGTTTGCAAGTTTATTTTTCCACCAATACAGATAGTCCCCCCACTTTCTAAATATTCTCAATTGAATATTCAGGAAGTGAAAAATTTATTTATGGCGGGAATGTCGTGCCGCCTTTCCCGATAAAATTATGATTTACTTTAGGAGCAGTGCATCATATGTCTCTTCCATTTATACTCGAGAAACGTGCCTTATCGTGATTTGCTCTGCAGTTTGAAATGACTTTTTAGGGTTTTCTACGGTCATGTCAGCTTGACGTGACAGATCCATAATGACAGTTAATGATGACGCCTCTTCCTTGTAAATACCGCATCATGCATCTTTCAAAACTTCTCATACTCTCATTCATTTTATTCTAAGTCTTCTCTGCAACTCTCCCTTTCCCTTCGTGGTTTTGCTGTACTTAGCAGTTGACAATTGCTTCATGATCTTCAAACTCTTCTTTATCATTTGATCCTCTATGTGCTATTATACTGGATGAACTTCCTCCTTCTACTGCTCCGGTCCCCCAAGTCATTTATCTAGAAGGCTCTGTTCAAAGAGTCTTCTGTTTCTTGTATAAGTTGTAAATTCAGAAGAGTCAAAATCAAATAAGAAGGGCAACGCTTTTTGACAAGCCTTTGCCGCAACAGTTCTCGTAAACCAAAGTCTTAGTAATAGATAGGAGCACAACCTAACGGATTCCCAGAAGTAGGAATAGAGGTGGCAACCTTCGTAGCCTAGGCTCCATATCAAGCCGGAGCACCACATATTCTCAGAAAAATCCTTCTAAACCTTCTTCTTCCTCCAAGGTTTCTTCCTGCAAAGTTACCACATCTACTCCTAGATCTTCCTCCAAAGCTACGGATAAAAACAAATCATTTCCTGAACCTTTAGTTTCAAAAATCGTTCCTCAAGAATTTTCTTTTAAATCTGACTGTGAAGCATGGAAGAAACTCCATAGTAGCACTTAACCATGTTGATCACTATCCTTTTCTTATCAACTCTAGTCTTGTTCCTCTAGCACGCCGAGATTTTCACTGGAAGCCTGACTTTCAATCACAGTCCCTAGTGCCGATGACTGAACAACCACTTATCGTGAGGCGAACAGGCCAGCGGGGTAAAATGTGGGAATTTTGGCACTTAGCATATTCTACACCTTTTTTGAGACCTAGACTCCATATAGGAAATTTTTAGCCAACTTTATAGGTTAGTAACTTTAACTTCTTTAATTCAATTTCATTACTTTATCATGAAGTTTCATCATCAAATCTAAGATTTCATAGGCTAGAAATTGGGGTTTTGGGTAGAACTTAGGGATTTTATAAAATTGAGATATAAACCTCAAATTGAGGTCGAATTTTGAAATAAATTATATATTCATTCTGATCACAGTTCTTTATGTCTCTTAAAATTGCAGTTACTATTGTTGTTATTCAAACAGTCTTTCTATTTCGTATTTTCAGACTTGTTCTTCTATTGTAGAGCTCATGACTCTATATTGTTAGTTTTGGGATTTAATGTATTGACACAATTTATTTTTGACATTTGGTTTTAGATTTGTACTATTTCCGTTAATTTTGTTATGTTGTTTCGCTTTTGTTATGCTTGGCTTGCCTATATATATATATGAAATAATATATGATGGTTGCATAGGAAATTTTTGAATCGTCAACAGAGAGTACCTATGTCATGACCCAAAAATAACCATCCGGGCGTGATGACGCCTACTCACTTGCTAGGCAAGCCAAGCATTCGGAACAATATAACAAAATCAATGGAAATAGTATAAATATTTTTATCGAGTCGGTTTTAAAATTTTGGTTCAAATAGTTTCCAAACCTAAATTCAATTTTCTAGCTTGGATACACTTTTTCTTAAAGCAAATATACCACTAGGCAGGCTGCCTAGTGGCTAATATACAAATAAAATCCCAAAATGGTTCCAAAGCTTACAAGATGTCCAAACCAAAATAGAAGTTACATGAAGTTACTAGTTACTAAAAGGATAGAAAAGCTAAAATCTAATGAACTAGCTACTACAAAATAATAAGCTGAGTGCTTCCTTCTCCTGTCAGGGTATGTGAATCCAATTGCCAGTGGAAAATATCAAGCAATACCTATCAAGCTCTCACTAGGCGCCACGGTATACTGTCCATAGGCTAAAATGAATTCCAAACATCTCCACCACATATTTGAAGCCAGCATATTCTTCCAAGTGTAGCTACTATATGATCTACATATGCAGTGAACTTAGTTTGTCCAAGTATTAATCATGTGCTCACTCATCTAACTTAACATGTAGAAGAGCCTGACTTTAGGCAGGCTTTGTAAGGCAAAAGCTAGGCTTGAACTGGCTTTAGGCAGGCTTTGCAAGGCTAAATCCAGGCTTGACCTGGCTTTAGGCAAGCTTTTCAAGGATAAAGCCAGACTTGACCTGGATTTAGGCAGGCTTTGCAAGGCAAAATCCAGGTTTGAGCTGGCTTTAGGCAGGCTTTGCAAGGCAAAATCCAGGCGTGATCTGGCTTTAGACAGGCTTTGCAAGGCAAAAGCCAGGCATGAGCGGGCTTTAAGCAGGCTTTGCAAGGCAAAAGCCAGGCTTCATAACTGTGCCTTTTTTTTGTTCTTGTAAGCTCAGATATTTCCATGCTAGAACCTTTAGTATAGACATCATTCTAAACATTGATAAACCACCCTCAAATTGAGCATGAAATCATGCTAATACCACTGAGAAATGATTCAACAATCTCCACATGACAGGTTCAACATTTTCCTTAGTATTTGGCCATATCAGACTCAGAATAATTGTACCATCCAACACCTGCTTATCGCATTGTTCTTGTACACTATCAAAGCACCCCCAGAATTAGCATGTGACCATGCTAATACCACTCGAAAGTACCTTAATAACATACAGAATGAGACAACGAAACATGCAGGTTTGTGTAGAGTCCAATCCTGCGAAGCCATCAGTCTGGGGTTCTTCTCTTTGCTATCCTAACCCTAAGGTTAGGTGTTTTAAATTTGTCTAGATTGATCAACCTCCTCCCTACACTAGTCAGTTCAGATAACGAATGAAACTCAGATGCACCTGCAAAAGAAAACACAATGTTAGCTATAAAATACGCCACTGAGTTGCCTTCTCTGAACACATGTTGAAAGATCACATTGAATCTTCCCTTCATCTCTATAGTTTTCTTCACATCATTTGCAATTACCCAAGGAGGATCCCATTCCCCTTCTATTACTTTCTTCATCACCAATGAATCAGTCTCCAATATGAGAGGGTGAAGATCATGCTCCACACAGTATTCCAATCCTTGAAGATTAGCCTTAGCTTCAGCCACCACATTAGTTGTCACCCCCAGGTCTACTGCCCTTGCATACACTACATCACCTTCATCATTCCTCACACAAAATCCTTTCCTTTTGAGGCTCTATTTGTATTGCATTTGTACCAACTATTAAAATGAAGCTGCCATGTTACTCTTGTAGTGATAAATATAGGTTTATATCCTTCAAAATATTGAATTATGTCTGGCCATAACAATGGAATATTAGGCATCCAAGCATACCTCACCCTTGCCAGTTGATGCAATGTCCTATTGATCTCATGAATCACCCTGTTTGTGGACACTGAACCCCCATGTTTACCTGCATTTCTTCTCTTCCAAAATTCCCAAGTGATGATAACTGGTACTGCTTGAAACAATGGATTTAACTTTGGACAACATTGAGCATACCACCAATGCCTTATAACCTTCTTCAATTGAATCAATGGCACAGTAATTCTAGCAGCCCCCATGAACAAGTTCCATAATTTAGAGGCAGTAGGACTTGTGACAAATATATGCTCAATAGATTCCTCTTGGGGCTACTGACAACACCAACGCCTGGACATCACCATTTGCCCTTGCCTCCTACACATGTCATCAGTTGCTATTTTCTGCCTCCACAATCTCCACAAGAAGAACGATATCTTGAATAGTAATCCTTTAATCCACATTAACTTGAATTCCTGATTAGGATCAGCCCTATGCCTTAATATTTGCCAAACACTACTAACACTGAACTTGCCTAAAGGAGTTGGCATCCAGTATGGCCTATACCAATATCCCTCACTGCCTTCATAATGCATATTTAGCCTTATATGTTCTGCAATTTCCTTATTGAAAGTTTGATCTAGCAGCTGATCATCCTATGTTTCACCTTGCCGCAATTCTGCCACATCCTGAAGTTCTTCATTGATTGGAAAGTCTTCAGGGAATACGTTATAAAGTGCACCCAATCCAGTCTATTTTCATGCCAAATATTAGTTGTTCTACTCTTCAATCCCCATAATATCTCATGTTCTACTTCTTCCCTAGCATTCAACATTTGTCTCCAAACATGAGACCCCCTTCTAAACTCCACCATCGTTGGTATATCCTTCTTGCAATACTTATTCCACAAGAAATTAGACCACACAGATTTTGTGGTCCTAAACCTCCACCATAGTTTAGCAAACAATTCCCTTGACACATCATGTAAGGACCTAAAACCTAGGCCTCCTTCCTCTTTAGGAAGGCAAAGATTTTGCCATGAAGCCCAATGTCTTCTTCTCCCTTCTTCCTTTGTGCTCCAAAAGAACCTAGCAAAAATCTTATGGATATGCTCCCGGACATTTTTTGGTGGATCAAGGACTGATAACATGTGGACTGGCATACTTTGCAACACACTAGAAATGAGTGTTGCCTTTCCTCCAAATGACAACAGCTTTTCTTTCCATGAATGCAATTTAGCCTTTACTTTCTTGATAAGATCCTCATAATAGTCCTTCCTCCTTCTAGTGTAAAAAATAGGACACCCTAGATATTGAAGGGGAATTTACCTCTTGCAAATCCTATAATAGCTCCAACTGCCTGAAATAATCCATTTGCAATCTTTGAATACATGTAGTATGAACTCTTATCTTTGTTGATCATCTGGCCTGATATCTTCTCATAGTTCCCCAAAACTGCCATAATCTTGATCAGGGATGGATGATGAGCAGAAGCAAAGATTATAGTATTATCAGCATATGCCAAGTGGTTTAAAAGATCAGACCACTTAAGCATTCCAAATCCCACACATTACTTGTCTTCAAAGAGCTTATTCAAAGACCTAGAAAGTACCTCAGCTGAGAGAATAAACAATGTTGGGGATAGGGGATCCCCTTGCTTCACACCCCTTGTAGACTTAAAGAACCCTAAGGACTGCCCATTCACCAATACTGAGTACCGGTTATTTGACACCAAGGTCCACACCATGTTGATGAAGTGCTCAGAAAATCCTATCTTCCTTAGTACATGCAATAAGTACTTCCATGAAACCTTATCATAGGTCTTAGCCATATCAAGCTTGATCACCACATTAGATGGATTTCCCCTTAACCTTATGTCAGTGACAATTTCTTGAGTCAATAATATGTTCTCAAATATACTCCTACCCTTCACAAATCCGGATTGATTAGGGCATATTAGAGAAAGAAAAAAACTCTCTAATCTATCATGTAACACCCTAGACAAGACCTTGTTAATGAAGTTTCTCAAACTAATAGGTCTTAAGTCAGAAAAGGTCTCAACTCTAGGTTTCTTGGGTAGCAACACTAGATTGGTGTGAGTGATGGATTTAGGCAGTGCAACTCCTCCATAGAAGTGTAGCACCATGTTGTGTATATCAGCACCAATAACATCCCAGCATGTTTGATAAAAGAGGCCAGTGAATCCATCTGGACCATTAGAACTCTCCCCACTAAGCTCAAAAATTGATGTCCTTACCTCTTCAATTGTTGGCAATCTACTAAGTTCCAAATTCTGTTCCATAGTGACCATCGAAAGTACATTACTGAGCAAGGAAAAGTCAGAAGCATCACCTTCATTTGTAAATTATTTTTGATAGAAGTCCACTGCAGTTGTAGCCAATTGCACTGGTCTTCAATCCATACCCCACTTCCACTTTTGATCCTCTTCAGTTGCAATTTCTTTCGTTTGCCATTGACATGATTGTGAAAGAAACTTGTATTCCTATCTCCTTCAACAAACAAAGTCATCCCAATTTTTTGCTTCCAATATTGCTCCTCAATACTCAAGTATTTCTTCAATTCAAATTGAGCCTTTTGAAGCGCAATCCTGTTCTCAATTGTAGGCTCTTCTTCAAACAACATCTCTTTGACCCTAACAATGTCCTCCAAAATAGCCAACTTCTTGAAGATATCACCAAATGTTTCCCTACTCCATTTTGACAGTGCTGCCTTCACCCCCTTGAGCTTCTACTTGAACATAAAAAACGGATCCCCTTTTGAAATCAGCTTCCCAATTCTGCCTCACCACATCCATAAATGTAGCATGCTTAGTCCAAAAGTTCAAAAACCCGAAAGGCTTTAAAAAATCGGTGGTCTGCTCCCACATGTCATTAACAATGGTACATGATCTGATCCAATTCTGATTAGATGTTCAACTTCAATAGTTGGCAACATGTTCTGAAACGGCAAATTCACAAATATCCTATCCAATATTTTGAATATACACGCAACATTGGACCTCTCATTCCACCATGTAAATGGAATTCCTTTATATCCTTGCTCCAAACAAACCACAAAAGTTTACACAAAATGCAAAATCCTCATATTTAGGAGGGTGTACTGGAAGCCCTCCTATTTTCTCATCTTCATGCAATATCACATTGAAATCCCCTCCTACCAACCATGGCAATTTCATAACACTTGCTAAGTAATACAAGTGATCCCACAATTCCATCCTCTCTACTGCTGAACATTTTGCATAAACAAATGTCATCATCATGTGTTGCCCCAGGTCATGGTGAAACACTCTCACAGTCACCTATTGCTCAGTATCCTCCACTAATTCCCATTCCACCACTGCATCAAAGACCAACCATATTTGCCCATTAATATTTGCATAAGCAGTCTCCATATGTCAACCTTCTTCTATATCTATCAATGAGTCTCTTCTTTTGAAAAGGCTCCATCAATGCAACTACACAAAAACTATGCTCCCTATTTATGTTGATACCCAAGGAAAGGCCCGTTGTGTATTCACAGACCTTATGTTCCATATTAATGTTTTGATCATCATCATTTAGATATAGAAGCTGCCCTTCTGGGCACTATTATTGATGGTTGTGGTGGCTCTTTATTCTGATTCTTCTTTGTTTTCTTACCTCCTTTAGCACTAGCTGTGGGTGATAAATCTCCTTCCCTAGTCACTTGTTTGAAGTTTTCTGCTGTAGATTCATCATCTCCTTCATCCTCCATTGGACTTATTCTCATTAAGTCTTCATTAATTGGTGCCACATTGTGAGTTACTAAATCATGTAAATGTTGTAGCGGAGTCTTTAGTGGAACACTAACTTGCAGCTGCATAATTTGATCTGTGCCATACTCCATAGGCACTTCCTCTATTTCCCTAGATGCTCTTGGAATAATTGCCGGCTTATCAGCCTTTTCCTTTCTATTCTCCATAGAAGCAACAACATCCTGCATCATTTTGAATTGTTGCTCATAGACACTGCCTAGCCCAGAAATTACTGTAGTAGTCTACTCAAAAATGTATGTTTTATTGATATCACCACCCTTTCCATTACATTTGTTTTGATCTGACCCCACTATTTCATCCATAACCTTCAGTTTATCATCTCCATCAAGTTTGTTCTCCAATGCATACACCGGAACACCCTATATAATCTCTCTAGTTGAACTAGGGATAGGGTTTACTGTGGCTGTCTCATCAGGTGAACTTAGAGCCAGGCCTGGCATCGCCAACCTAACGCCTGGGGGATCTGACTTTAGGCCTGGCATCACCAGCCTAACGACTGGTGAGCCTGGCTTTAGGCCTGGCGTCGCCAGCCTATCGCCAGGTTGAGTGTTGTCTTTCTTCACCTTGTCTCTTGTTGTATTTGTCATGCCTAACTGATCATCCTCCATCTCTATTGCATCACTCCATAAAACCTTTGTTGATTTTACCTCATCAAAGTCCTTAAGCTGCCCAAAATCTGCAAATGTTTTAGAAGGAATATCTTGGCATGATTAGTTTGTAGTCACATTGGATTGCCTTAACTCCTATTTGCTAGTTCCAAACCTTCTATTTACCTAGTCGATTGTGGATTCCTTATTAGCCCTTTCATCAGTACTTTGATCACTAGGAACAATAGAATTAGCCTTAGCTAAGTTCCCATTATGCTAATCTTCCAACACTTTCTCAACTGCTTCCTTCTTCACACGTTTAAGTTCATGTTGATTACCTTCTCCAGCTGGTTTAGTATTAGCATCTTTTCCAACCCTAACCCTAGAACCCTTAGGATTAGGGTTTAACACTCCGGTATTGCCTTCTTTTTCTTTCTCCTGGCCCTTCTTGGATTGCTTTTCCCCATATTTCTTCTTCGTACCATTGCTATGATCCTCACCTTTACCTTCAGTAATTTGTAGAGTAGGTTGATGATCTTCCTCAACCTCTAGTGCATTAAACTTATTCTTGGTTGCTACATCCTCAAGTTTGGCCTTCCCTTTACCTTTGTCAGCTTCCTTTCCTTGTTTGTTATCAACAATGTGACCCCTATTATCCCGTTGATATTTGTTCTTCGTTGCTTGCATCCATTCCTACTTGGCATGATAAGTAGTTGGCTTACCAACCACCTTTCCACTTGCTAGAACCTTTGTTGAATTTGCAGCTGTACCAATTGCTTCAGTACTCACCATAACTGTCTTCTCCTTGCCTTGATCCTCAACATCCTCATCAAATCTCTTGTGTAATTCAGGATGAATTACCCAACATTCTGCCTCACTATACCTTATTTTTTTGCAAGGCTTGCAATATATTTGCATATAATCATACTTAATCCTAATCCATTTAAACTCTTTTGTCCCAGATTCATTAGCTTCTTCCACAATCTTAATACGATGAGGGAACTTATCTAACAAGTTAACTTCCACCTTCACCTTAGCACAACTAGGTCTAGTCCCATTTTGAGTTGCTAGGTCTACATGTAATGGATTACCTACTGTACGAGCTAATGAAAATACACATTCCTTAGCAAAGAAATTAGGAGGCAGTTCTGGAAAGCTAATCCAGGCTATGGCAATGAGAATCTCTTCATCAGGTGTCCACCATGGATTCTATTTTGTACAACACATCTGCCACATGTCTAACTGAGCTTTTAAATAAAAAGGTGGCATTGAAAGAAGATGAACATAATCCTCCAATAATGACAGCTTAATCAACACATGACTATCTTCAATTAAACAAACTGAACAATGACCTTTAATCTCACATTGAATTGGAATTACTTTATGTAATTCACTAATAACATGCTTCCCATACAAAAATTTCCCAAAAACTGCAAGTTGAAGCCCTTGTTGTATGATATATTACTTTACTTCTTGTTTCTTCCACTTCACAACTGGTTCTCCGTGAAGGAACTCAACTGTTTAAATGGTAACGTAGCTAGGGTTTGCATTGGAGCATTAATGGCAGTAGGTTTTAAGATTTTTGCATAATCCATGGGTTGGGGATTGTTGTTTGTGATTGTAGATGGTTGAGCGACAGTAGGGGGAGGTTGGGGAGGCAGCACAACCACTGGTGGTGGCTGGCCGCCGGCCGTAGCTGCCATGGAAAGGTCGCCGATGAGTTTAGGGTTTAGGAGAGAGAAGAGAGCTTCTTAGCTTCAAATTAATTCGTCTTATAATTTAAATTAAGATATTACTTTGGATACACTTTATATCGGTCGTATTCACTAATATTTTTTGTATATAACACATGTTTTCAGTAAAAGGATAACTTAAGCCTGTATCAAAATCTGAATTTCGCTAATTAGAGTCGGGGGAGGGGGGGGGGGTTGTGAATAATGTTCTCCTTGGTAGGGAGTACTAAAATAAATCCGGAATAGTAAAAATTCATTAGGTTCCGAATAGGAATGACTAACAAAAAAAATCAGAGGAACAAGTGCAAAATGGTAATTTCATAAAGTTCTAAAAGTAACATTTTGGGCTCCATAGTTATTCGTAAATTCTAATTTTGGTCTTTGTGATATGTGACTAGGTATATTTAACCTTCAATTTGTTAAAATGTGCATTTTGCGTCGCTTTATGTAGGAAATATATTATATTGAGACTATTTTTACCACATTGTATAGGGATCAAAACTGGGCATTTCAATTAGTTGAAGGTTAAATTTGTTTTAGTTAGATATTACAAAGACAAAAATTAGAGATCGTCAACATTTGAGGGACTAAAAATACAAATTTTCCTTACAATTTGTTTTTGATTTGTGGAGGAGGGGGGAGG
>ML393410.1:81134-125420 GCA_005239525.1 Nicotiana knightiana
GGGGGGGCGGGGTGGGGGAGTTTGGGCATTTTCTGTGCAGCGTGGACGGTGGACTTTGCCGGCAGATTAAATACTTTTAAGGACGATGCTTTCGACATCTATGGAGACAGAGGTAAGATTAAGCTCGGTATTTCACTGGTGTATTAATCAAACTAGTACCGTTTGTGCATTGAATTCCTATCTTCATATCTTCCCGTGTATCCAACTGCTTGCTCAGTTATGCTACTTATTTAGTGAAGTAATCTAATTTCTTGGGATGCTTGTAGTAACTGGCCGTGCCAGAGCTTTGATTTGATAACAAAAGGTTTCCTTTTGGGTAGTTTTTGTGGGGTGGGGAGTAATTTTAAAGCTTTTAAATTTCTTTGTTGTATGTTTTCCAAAAATTTCAATTTTAGAAGACAAGAAACTAACCCCTTTACCACCACACTAGAATTTTTCCTTATACCAAGGAATTAAACAATTGATATATAATCAAGAAAACTCATTTGTTTCTTTGTTTGCACAATATAATTTTTCATTGTAGGAGATTCAATTAAATCTCCTAATTCCTACCTAGGCTCTTCCCCTGGAATGGAAATTTTTGAAAAAGAGTGATATTGTTAGCACACTAAGTTAGTTACATTGTTTCTCTTTTGCAATTGATGGTGTCCTAGCTGCATTGCGCATGCTTCAACCACGGGGTAGTATTTCCAATCCACGAGCACAGGTTGCCAAGGTAATCCGGTCAGCCTAGATATACCGTATAACAAACATAAAGAACTTATTTATCAATTTCACTTTGTCATGACAAGTGTAATTATCCATGGCTAAAGTAATAGAAAGTATCAAAAATTTAACAATGCAAAAACACCAGTAATCTATTCGTGGGACTCTTGTTATGTTATTATATTTCAAGTGCATGAGTCTGAAAATATAACAGAAAACAAAAGATTGGACAAGAGAACACCAGCATTAGCATGTAAGATATTTGATGGCCTTGCTTCATAGGCACTGCTAGCACCCGAAAAAGAGGTAACCAAAGATAACTATTTTCACCTAGAGAGCTTAAAGAGGAGGAGTGATTGAATAGGTTTAGCCAAGTAATAGTTTTTTTAATGAGTTGAAATGTAAACATTGATTCATTTAGTCAATGTTGATCCTGTGAGTTTAACTAGTTCATAGATTCAGTTCTTCCTTTTGTGTTACCTATTTGTCTGAGATAATTGCAAGTTATGGTCTTGATCCTGAGTTATTTAAAGTTCAAGACTTTATCTATTTAATCCAATAGTTGTGGTCCCTCACTCCAGCTCATCATTAACAACCCCAACGAACTAAGAATGTTCTTCTCACTCTCTCCACTTACTAACACCCGTTCCCAAATATACTCACTGTAAATATTGGAGAAAAGAGGCCTGTAGGATTGAGTAAAGGCTCAGTCAACACCCTCCATCTGCCCTAATATTTATCTAACGAAAGAGCTATTTCATATTTTGAGGGGAATTCAGTTTCCACAAGAAACTTGAGAGAAAACCCCTTGATATTTCTTAGAAATATTCGAACCCTAAAATAATACAAATTTTTTTTCTATCTTTAGTTTTTGGTTGTTTTGTAATTCAAATTCAGAAAACTCCTAAAGAATTAATTTGTTGTTCTATGTTCCTTCTTGTTATCAAAAGTTAAAGCTGGAAGTAGAATATAGTTGAGTTGGTTCTTAAAATATTGCAAAAATTTGCTGCTAACATCCATTTTTGTTCCTTCTCTATTTATTTATTTATAATGTTGATACTGTGAATCAAAGCTTTTGAAGAGCCATTTAAGATGAGTTGGATTCTATGGTGTTTAGTTGCTTAGATTTAATATCTGTTTCTGGAGAGGAGTATTTTTGTATGAATGTTGAGTTTTTAGTTATGGTTTTCTGACTTTAGGTTTTCTTCAATTTGTTTTGGTGTGTTCTCTTTAGAGTTTAATCATCTTAAATAAAAATTGGTGAAGTCTCTGTTGTTGGTTCTAATCAATCTAAATATAAAAGCAAGCTAAAATTCAAATTAGTGGCTTAAAGCCGGACATTGTTAAGTGTTTGATCAAGAAGGTTTGTTATATTTTTATCTAAACTTGTTTGTAATGTGTTCGGTCATCTTGCACATATTTTTACCAATTCACAAAAACTTATATTATATTGTAGGAAATATTCTAGTTTAACGTAATAGATTTTAAAATATAAATCACCTAGAAATTTTAATTTTTACCACTAAGTAAACTGTCAAAATAGTTCTTACATTTTGAACAGTTCAAATCTTTTTTGAAGTAAAATAAAATAGCTTCATACATGTTTTTACTTTAAATTCTCATCATCTAATGATCTCAATTTTTCACCAAGTATAATGTCTATTTCATACTTTTGTATAATTTAGATATATTTTGAAGTGAAAAAATGGCTTGATCCACTTTGAGTATTCAATTTTCCAGGCTTAACGTAATTACTTTAGTGGCAGCGTTGTCTAAGACTTCCAACATTGCTTGCTCAACTTTTCCGCCTCAGTTAAACTGACACACACATTCTCTTGCTGGCTAATATACTTAAACTCGAGACTTTTCTATTCATGGGTATCTGTTAGTCCTGGACTCCTGGTCAAAGAATTTGCTCTGACTATTAGTTGTTGTCTGATTTCCTTAGTATTAAAAATGTTATGTAAAATTTGTTATCCTAGATTTAATTTGTTGAAGCCTGCAAATATGTTCGTTTAAATTTGGTTGTTCATGACATTTAACCTCTAATAATATTGTGTTTGCGGTTTTTTCTTTGGTTATCTTTTCAACCAAAGGACAAGACTTGTGTTTTAGAAGGGAACATCATTAACGTGTTGGTTTGATTTCTTCTCTTTTAGCTGTTCCTTTTTTTTTTTTTACTTGACTTAATCATCAATAAATTTCATGGATCAAGATTACCAGTTTTATTTGTCTATTCTAAATTGTTGTTGATAGAATATAATTTTAAAGAGTAATACCAAAGTTACCGAGTTGCATAAGAAGTAGTGGGTGGAAGTAGGCCAAAGAAGTATTGGGGAGAGGTGATTAAGCAAGACATGGTGATGCTTCATCTTACCGAGGGCATGACCCTTGATAGGAGGATGTGGAGCACGAGAATTAGGGTAGAAGATGAGGTAGTTGAGTGTTTTCCTTGTCCATACCAGTAGTATTAGTGTTAGTCTTGTATTTTCTTAGTCGTCGATTTCTATTGCTATTTGTTGTTTCTTTCGCTTTGATGTTCTTATAACTTGATAGTTGGTGTTACTGCTTGTTGATACTGCTTTTTTCATCTTTCTTTGAGGCGAGATCTACTGGAAACAACTTCTCTATCTTCTCCAGGTAGGGATAAGGTCTGCGTACACACTATCCTCCCCAAACCCCACTTGTGGGATTCCACTGGGTTTGTGTTGTTGTTTTACCGAGCTGCATAAACCGAACTGAAAAGTCAAAACTTTGGCATGATATTGGTTATAACATTTTTAAAAATCGAAAATCAAAAATGCCGATCCGAAATCTTTCAAAATCATACCAACACGACCAATGAACACCTGCATTCCTGGAGCTTAGTAATACACTTTTGAGAGGATTCGTGAATTAAAATTAGACTGCGCATAATTATCTTTTCTTGTTTGTAAAAAAATACTAATTTCCATTTTCCAAGAAACTTGTGGCCATTAGTGATAATTTTTATAAATGCTTAATTCTGTTTATTTAACTGGTATCTTCATTTCTTCACGTGTATCGAATTGGTAGCTCGACTATGCTACTAGTAGCTGTAATTTTTCTATGGTATGTTTTCCAAAATTTCCAACTTTAGAAGACCAGAAACTGAATATTTTAGAACCCGGGGTCTAAGTTCTAACTCCCTTCCCCTTCCCTTAAAAGGATTAAAGGAATCATGGCTCGTCAAGTGTAATTTGGAATGACCGTTTACCCTTCTTGACAAAATCTGTGTTGATATATTTAACTGGTCCATGGAGTCACTTTCTGGTTTAGGTTGGATTTGCTTACTGTTGGAATGACATTACATCGGCAATTAGGGTATGTAATACCACAGTACTTAGTAGTGTCGACTTTGACATAGGGAAATTTTTGACATTACATGTACCATAATACATAGCCTATATTTACCATTTAACAAGCCATGAAGAACTTATTTATCAATTTCACTTTGTAATAAAGCATAATCATCCATGACTAAAGTACAAGAAATATCAACAATTTCACAGCATAAGAGCACCATTGGTTATTGAATCCAATTGAGGGACTCTTGTAACTTATTTATCAACTTCGCTTTGTCATGACAAGCATACTTATCCATGACTAAAGTAACAAAAAGTATCAACAGTTTTAACTCCGATAAGACACAAATCGTATTTGAATCCAATTGAAGGACTCTTGTTGTGTTGTCATATTTCAAGTGCATGAGTCTGAAAATGCAACATAAACAAAATAAAACTGGACAGGAGAACACCAACATGTAATATATTCGATGGCCTTGCTTCATAGGCATTGCTAGCACCCCAACAAAGTTGACCAGAGTAGCTATTGTCCAAATAGAGAGCTTAAATAGGAGGCGAGATTGAATAAGTTTGACCATGTAATGTCTTTCGTAATGAGTTGAAATGTAAACATCGATTCATGTAGTCAATGCTGATTGTGTGAGTTAACTATTTCAGAGATTCTGTTCATCCCTTTGTGTTACCTATCTTTGTTTGACATAAGTTATGGTAAGTCATGATCTTGATCAGGATTTAGTCATTCTGGACTTATCAAGTGCACAACTAATTCGGCCTTCTCTTCCTTGTACCAGCAATGGATATTATATAATCAGGTTCGAGATGCTTTTCTTCTGCCATTTCCAGTTGTCATATATAGAGGGTATAGAGAAAGTTCACTGTGCATTATAATCAGTCTTTAAAAGTAATTGATGTGTCATTTAATATGGCTCATGGACTACAGTAAGCTTTTCTCATGTACTGAAAAATACATGAGATCTTGGATCTATGATTGCTGATTTTTCAGTTTTGTGATTCTCATTTCCTTTGCTTAAAATCTTATTTTAGAGGTATTTCAGCTTGATTCAATTTGGATAATCGTCAAAGCTCAAAATATCTGTTTCACGTGTCTTAACAGTTTGTCTCCCTTTTAGATATGAACAAAAAATTGCAAAAGTGGACATGTACCGTCACAAGCTGGCCACCAAAAAGGTCGCCCGCGTATTTACTTAATTTTCTGATTGGGGTTTTGTCCAAAATTTCCATATACATAATTCTGTTTCTGAGATCACTACTTTCTGTTTAGGAGGTAGATCTATTCTACAAGTTTCTAGTGTTTGGACCAGATTTCCTAGTAATCCTTGCATGTTGAAATACAAAACAAAGCTATGGATAGCAAGGGTACTTTTGGCTTGGTCTAATTCGGCTCTCATTCTAATATTAAGCCTTTGATAAGTTAGTTTTTCCATTAAAATCTCTGAATATGTGATAGATTGCTTGCGTAAGTCTCACTTGATTATCTATTGTCTTGGCATTTTACAGTTTCTTGCTATAATCTAACCGCATTTGTTACTCTTTGGCAACTTGGTTATAGCAAGCCACACATCCAGAAAGTAAAACTAGTCAGCAGTAATATCTGCCCTTATGACACCCTCCTGCACAACGGGGAACCTTCTGTGAATCAGGAGTATTTCACAAAGATAGAGGAGGTGCAACTTTGTCTAGACAAGGTATATTATTTGCTGATTTTGCCTAGTCATTTTCACTTGAAACGCTGATGAATGCCTGTGTGGACTTTTTCTTGGATAACTTTAGTCGCATGTTTGGGCTCGAAACATTTGTTGTTTTTGCAGCTCAATCTGCTCTCAAATGTCACAGATGCATTGTTTTTTGAAGAAAGTTAAACTAGCTCTCGAAAAATTTACGAGTGCTTTCCACCCTGCACACAACCTATGTTGTGCGGACTCTCCAAAAATGATGCCGCACCCATGTCGGATCCCACGCGCACCCGACAACATTTTCGGAGAGTCCTAGTAACATAGCACCTAATTGCTTCTGTATTGAGTGGTAATTTTTTAAATGAGTATGTAAGCATAATTCTGAGATATGATGTTGAGAATCAAGTGGGAAGAATGATCATTGATCAAAGGTGCTATTACATTCAATCAATGCTAAGACCTCGAGGCATTTCAACATTCCATCTCTATAATGTTCGTTACATATAATGTGGATAGGTAATTATATGGTTCTTATTATAAGCATAATGGTGGTACATATTTGTGTGCTGGATTTGCAAGAATAGAATCATATGAATAACATGATCCAGTAAAGAATCTGCTTACTGGTATAGCCTGTCTGCAGAACTTTGTAGTTGACATGGATCACTTCTGCAAAGAATCTATTAGCTTGTAAAACAATAGCCGAGGCCGAACGTATCTGCAGTGAAGAATCTTGTTTTAAACCACATGGTATATCTGCTTATAAACAGCTTCAATCCAATATGGCATTTTGCATGTTGCAGATATTACCTGAATGACCTACCAGAAGGTTTATACTGTAGGTCTCCAGATCTTCCATATTTTGGCCTTCTGTTCTTACTAAAGAATCCTTTTGGAGATCACTCTGTTCCCTTTGTTTTTGTCCTCGAAAGCTACTTGCATGAAAATGGTTTAATATTATCCAAAAAGCAAAAACTAGTTATTGCTTTGGATGTTTTCATCACAAATACATCAATATATTACTTAAAGCTACTTAATAAACATAAACACAAATTGTAACAGAGAAAGAGGGACTCATATGACATATGCATTTCCCCAGTTCCAGTCTTGCATTGTGTGGATGCAAATGCTTTTCCTTTGCTGCATTTTGCATTGTGTTGCATCATATCAGGTTATTTGGTGGGCATCGCTTAATACAAATACAGGTTTAATGTGTTTGAGCAGATTGTCATATATCCTGACTTTTTCAAAGTTTGCAAAAGGAAATTCTGAATTAATTGTCGAAGCAGTTTTTTGCTTTCCTTTTTCTTTTTCAAGTTCAGAATAAATGGTGCTTTGTTGCAGGTAAGGAAGATGGTTAGGCCCGGTTGTCCACCACACGTGCTGAATGTGGCCTTGACTTCCATGTCAATGCTCGTTACAACCCTGTCCAAGATGTCTTCGAAACCATATCCACCTTCATCTTTATAAATATGGCAGTAGCAGCGTAGATCGCGGTGTTGTGAACTAACATCAGTAAATTTACATCTACGGTTGTACATATGTAAGTTGAAGTGATGGTTGTTAAAGCTTTCTTCTCTCATCTCTACTTCCTTTTTTGCATCAGGGGTCAGGCAGGTGTTTAAGTTACTACTCCCTTTGTTCCCATTTAGGTGTCAGGATAAGTTGTTTACTCTGAGTTTTTCAACTTCACTTCTAACATATACTTGGATACTCATATCATTGGAAATTATAACTGGTGGCTAACCTTTTTTTTACCTTGTATTTGATGTCTATGGGCTTTCTATCTGTATCACTATTCATTTTGATTTGTTATTATTTTGACTAACTCTTCAAATTAAAATTATATTCCAAACTGATCGATTGAACGAATGTTGGTATATTCACCATTGTTCTTAAAAAAGTAATAATTGTGATACCTTACAAATACCTTGCTGCACTGCACCATTATGATCTTCAATGTAATATTTTCTAATATATAATGTGATTGTATTCTACTTTATGAGCTGCTTTGTGATGACCCAAAAAGTCATCTCTCATTTTTATAAGTCAAAAACGGTGTTCCGAAGCCTTGAAAACCTCATTTTATCTCACATCGTTTTGCGTGTGCAGCCTGGCGTATAGCCGGGAAGCTTTTATATGAAAAACTGAGAAAAATGCTAGTTTTGCCTTTAAAATTGAATTTAAGTTGACTTCGGTCAACATTTTGGATAAACGGACCCTGACCCGTGATTTGACGGTCCCGGAGGGTCCGTAGGAAAATATGGGATTTGGGTGTATGCCCGAGAAATGAATTTTTGAAAGAAATTGTTTTACTGAAAGTATAAGAGTTTTGGAAATTTGGTTATATTTGAAATTTATGGTATCGGGCCCGTATTTTGGTTCCGAAGCACGGTACAGGTTCAATATGATAATTATGATATGTCTGTAAAATTTGGTAAGGAACTGAGGTCGTTTGATGTGATTCGGACCCGTATTTGTAAATTTTGAAACTTTGAAGGTTTTGAGATTTTTCTTTGATTTCTATGCTAAATTCGTTGTTTAAGATGTTACTTTGGCGATTTGATCGCACGATTAAGTCCGTAGGATGTTTTTAAGGTTGTGTGCATGTTTGGTTTGGAGCCCCGAGGGCTCGGGTGAGTTTCGGATAGGCGTCGGAGTGTTGTTGGACTTAGAAAATCTGGTGTAATTGCTGTTTGCTGGTGTCCAGGTGATTACCCTATGCGAACGCATGGTAACCCATGTGAACGCATTGACCAAACGGGGAAGGGGCAGGATTTGTTCTATGCGAACGAACTGGTTGGGACGCGAACGCAGAGCTTTGGGTAGGTTGCTCTATGCGAACGCGTCCAGCCTTCGCGAACGCATAGAGTAGGAGGGGAGCTGGGGAATGGGTAGCCTATAACGTTGTGCGAACGCGGCCTGTGGTCCGCAAACACGTAGGCCTGGGGGATTAAGCCTATGCGAACGCGGTCAAGGCTCGCGAATGCATAAAGTAAGTGTCCAGTCTTCTTAAAACAGTAGCAAAAACGGGTTTTCTTCAACATTTCATAACTCTTTCATAAAACTCGAACTTGGGCGATTTTTGAAGAGGGACTTCACCACAAAACCATAGGTATGTGTTCTTAGACTCGTTTTCTTCATTTCCATTAATACCCATTAGATTTCTAGGCCTAAATCATGTTCTTAAGGGTAGAAAATTGGGGATTTAGGTAGAGTTAGGGCTTTTTGAATAATTGGGATTTAGACCTCGTTTTGGGGTTGGATTCCAGAACTAATTATATATTCGAGCTCGTGGGTGAATGGGTGATGGGGTTTTGGTCCGAACCTCGTGTTTTGACCAAGCGGGCCCGGGGTCGATTTTTGACTTTTTGGGAAGAATGATGGAAAACCTATAATTAAGCCTTGGGATTGAATTATTTAGCATTTATTGATGTTATTGAGTTAAATATGTCTAGATACAAGTGGATTGGAGTCGAATTCAAAAGTGAAAGCGGTAATTGAGGCTTGAGTTGGTCGTGAAATTTGAGGTAAGTGTTTGACTTAACCTTAACTTGAGGGAATATGTGTTGTGTCCTATTTGCTATGTGTAAGTATCATGTTCAACGTATAGGTGAGGTGCGCGTACCTATACGTTGGTGTCGAGCATGTCTGTGAGTCGAATATTGTGATCTATGTTGTTTTTCGTTAAGTAATACTTGAGTTTCACTTTATTGTTATCCATGTTGGTGGAATTTCCTTGATATTGAATAGTGTTGAGTATTAGTTTCAGTCGAAGATTTTTATGTGAAGTTATGCACTAAGTGAGATTGGATATAGCTGTTGACTCCCTTGCCGGGAGGTTATGGTTTATTTCCGTTTACTCCGTTATATTGTTCCTTGTTGGATTGCTATCACGAAGGGTGATGCCGTGCATGAAATTTTGAGTGAATGTTAATGCACGAAAGGTGATGTCGTGCAAATATTGTGATTTGTAAAAGCACGAAGGGTGATACCGTGCCATGATATGAGAGATAATACACGAAGGAAAATGTCGTGCCATGACATTGTGAGGTAAAAGCACGAAGGATGATGCTGTGCCAAATATATTGATTACGATGGTGAGGACGAGAGTAAAAGCACGAAGGGTGATGCCGTGCACTTGTTTTCGTATTACTATTCCATTGCTTAAATTGATATCTAAATTGTGCCTTACCTTGTTACTTTCGTTATTTGATATTTCCTGCCCTCAGCATGTTCCCCTTTTCCCTTATGCTTACTGTCTATTTCTCATTGTATTATTTTTCTTCGTATATTGTTAAACTGCACAGGTTGACTTTGGTTGTTGTGTCCTAGCCTCGTCACTACTTCGCTGAGGTTAGGCTCAACACTTACTCAGTACATGGGGTCGGTTGTACTGATGCTACACTCTACACTTTTGTGCAAATCCTGGTGTAGGACCCTACGGACCATAGATCGAGGTTGCTGCTTTCAGTCCATTAGAGACCCCGAGGTAGTCCTGCAGGCGTTCGCATGCCTTGGTGTCCCCTTCTACTTTATTTGTATTCTGTTCTAGATATTCCAGAAACAGATGTATTTACTTTTGTTCAAACCCCTTATTTGTAGTATCGGTAGATAGTTCGTGAAATTATGACACCAAGTTCTGGAGTTGTTATTATGGATTTTGTGTTAATATCTAATTAAGTTGTTAGATTATATTTCTTCCGTACTTTTATTTCCGCTGATCTTGTATGTCACTAACTAATTGCTAAATATAAAGAGATAATGTAGAATAACCGGTAATGTTGGCTTGCCTAGCAGGTTCAATGTTAGGCGCCATCACGATCCCGACGGTGGAAAATTCAGGTCGTGACATGCTTGATGGTTGATTTATTCAGTATATATTGCGGGAAAAGGAATTGATGGCAACTTGCTTAAACGAGGACAACATATAAATAGTGGAATTAAATTACGGGGAACTTTTAAAAATGACTATCTATTAAGGAGTTTTTAACGATCCGTAGCTACATTTTATGTATTTACGTTTCGTAACTAGTTTTGGACAATTTTTTGTATTTAGTGTATTTGAATACACTATTAAGCTGTAATTTTTTTTTTCCGTGTGTATTTGAATACATTTTTAAGTTGTATCCAACCTTATTTGATGTGGTAAGGTTAAACATATTCGACTGTATTTGAATGTATTTATACTAGAAAAATGACGAAATGAAGAATACAGTCAAATCCCGTTAAATCTCCGGCAAAAATATAAAATACACTATATTTAAAAAGGAAGAATACAATCAAACACAATCAGACCTCGGACTAAAAAATAAAGAATACATTCAAATCCTTTTAAAATTAACTATATTTAAACTAAAAATTAAAGAATATAGAATCTCCGACGAGAATACAAAATACACTATATTTAAAAATGAAAAATACAATCAAACCCCGTTGGCTCTCTGGCAAAAATCCAAAATACACCTTGGATCTCTGACGAAAATACAAAATACACTTATTTATACAACGATTTTTTGACGTGAAAGGCAGTGGAGAAGAAAGAGGCGGCTTCTTTTTCCGGCGTGAAAAGTAGTGGTTGAGGAATAAGTTTCAGGTAAGGCGAATACACTCACATGTGAGATACAAATAAGGAGAATAAGTCATGGATTCCAGCATCTTCGTTCAATCCAGATCCGGTGACGCCTCTGATCTTCCTCCTCCAATGTTTTGGCCGCCTATAATGGGTTGAACGCAACTTTGTGATTTCAGATCTAGATCTGACGGGCTGACGACACTGTTTAAGGGTGATTCGCGATGAAGGGAGTATACAGTGGAGGGTGGTGATGTGTGGGGAAGAGAGAAAGAGGCGCCTGTTTAGTTGGGCTCCGTAGAACTTTGCTAGAGAAGATGGTCGGCGGTGACTTCTTTGCTGCCGAGGGGAAAATGAGAGAGTTGAGGAAGAAAAGATAAAGAGGGTTGAGAGAAAAGATTATACAGTAACTTTGTGTATTTGGTATTAGCTATGATGGATAAATTGAAAATTTATTGTAGCTAAAAAAAATTATTAAGTTAAAGAGGAAATAACACTAAATGCCTATCACTCCAAAATATTTAAGGGAATTTGCCCATTTGGAAACTAATTACAACTCCTACCTAGGCAATCTAAATTTATTACTCGTAGATTCACTTGCCTTTTCCCTTTTAATTTTCTTTACGCTTTTACCCAGCATGATGGCCAAATTGAAAATGCAATTTTTTTTTGCGTTATGTTTTATTATATGACTTGAATTCTAAGACTTCTAACTACTGCAAAACATTAATCTGCTATTGGAGGACCTTGAAACTTGAAACTCACAAATTGGGTTTGTTAAGTTTGTGGTTATTTTGATCTGATTCTGACCGGATATGTTCGAAATGTTAATTGGAAGACGTGGCTATATTTTGAGTCAATTTGGTGGACATTTTAGAGTATATTCTTAAATTTGGGTTTAAATTGAGTTGAACTGCAAAGAAGACTGATTTGTACTGTATACTAAAATGGTATATTATATACTGTATTGGTATACAATAATTAATTCAAGTGTATATAATTAACAACAATAGTATACTACTAATTATTTTTGAAGGAATGAACCAATCCTCTATAAACCAAAATTATATATTATAAATTATTTTGGTTAATTCAATAGCATATAATTTATTGCATTGAACTGGCGAAGAAGAATTTGTATTGTATACCAAAATGATATACTATATACCATTTTGATATACAGTTCACTCCAATGATATACTATTATAGTATACTATATAATGTAACGATATAGTCTTACAATTAGGTCCTTTTAGAATTTTTTAAATTTTTTATTGACAACTAATACTATTTCCGTTTAATAATTGAATTAAAAAAATCTTTTTTAACTCTTTGCGTCCAGTTGTATACCCTGTTGGTATAACTATATACTATACTGGTATCATATGTTAGTTGGAATATTTTTTTTGTATTAGCTACATTTAATTGGTACACTATTTGATTTTTCTTTAGTAATAGTAGAATAATATAGTATCTTGAATTTTTTTAATTTTTCTTTATGCATGTTTATTATGTAATCATTTTGATATTTTCTTTAAGCTTATATTTTATATAATAGTATTATAGTACAATATCTTGAAATATATTATTATATTACTATTGTGGTACACTATTTTTTGATTTTTCTCTTTATGCATGTGTATTATGTAATAGTAGTATAGTCATATATAGTTGCATGAAATTAATTAGTAGAATTGTATACCCTATTGGTATAATTATATGTCATATTGGTACCATATAGTACTTGGAATATTTTTTGGTAGTTTTAACTGCATTTTTAAGTGAATTCTATTATGAAATAGTTTATATGATCATGTTTTGCTGTGTTGGATTTTCTTATACCTATGGACATGGATTTTGTGTATGTATTAGTTTTTATAGTTATATGGAGTTATTTTTTTATTGTATAAAAACAAGAATAATAAAAAATAGTGAAAACAGTAAATAAAATTAAATTATGGAAAGAAAAAGAATATAAAAAAAAGCAGTTAAATAAACTTAGAAAAGGAACAAGAAATAAATAAAATAAAAGAAAAAAAGAGTTAAATAGAATTAGAAAAGGAACAAGAAATAAAGAAAATAAATAAAACTAAAAAAATAAAGAAGAAGTCAAAATTGAGAGTGAAATAAGTTATGGTAAAAACAAAAATTAAAAGATTTGGGCAAAAATAAATGAATAGAAAAAGAGAAAAAAGAAAAAAAATAAGAAGAAAACGAGAAACGGAGAAAAGAATAAAAAGAAAAGAAGCATAAAAATAAAAAAGAATTGGAGAAAAAAGAGATTCCCCATAAAAACTACTATGGGTAGGAAATGCAATTATTTTGATGGGTAGCAAAATAAATGAATAGGTAAAAATAAATAGTTTTGTTTTTGTGGGTAACTGTGTCATTCACCGTAAATTAAAAAGTAGCTATGATCCATTAATAGCTCTTAGATTTAGCTATGGTAGGTAAATTTTCCTTAAAATTGTCCCTATAAGTGCAAATCTCCTTATAAATTGTGCATTTATGAAATTTTGAAGGCCTATTAAATTGGACATATTTATGCCCAATTGACCAAGAGTCCACGACTCAAGGGTATGGAAGACAATTAAAACGACTGATGTGGAGTCAATAAACGGTTTTCCTTAAAAGTTCAACCTAATCTCAAACGTGTACGCGTATGTATTTCACATATAGCTGTATATGTGATACAAATTTGATAAACATATGATACATATTGTCACACTTCCTTTTTCACCGATAGAGATGGGATAAGGGAGTTTTTCCAATTTAAGTGACATTATTCGATTTTGGGATTTATTTATTTGTTTCAGAGTCGCCACCCGAATTTTTTACGGTGTTCCGATACACCATTTATTTATTAAAAAATCTCAAAATCGAGGAATTTTGACTCTGTTTAAATTGTTTGCAAACCAGAAATCCGGGTAAGGAATTCTGTTAACCCGGGAGAAGGTGTTAGGCATTCCCGAGTTCTGTGGTTATAGCACGGTCGCTTAACGATTAAACTTGGCCTAAATTGTTTAATTAATGATTTTATACCTATGTGCATTTTTACATTTTTTATCGCTTTTATTATTCTTTTGTATTCAAAGAGTCATTTTGAGACGGGTCACGTATACGTATATCATGTCACGCGTACGTGTACACAATTCATGCCATTTGATTTATTTAAGAAAATAGTCAAAGTCGCGCGAACGCGTACCTTAGATTTATTTAAAATCGAGGTCACGTCACGCGAACATGTACGCAATCACGATAGTTATTTTAAAAATCGCGTCTACGAGCATTTCTCCGAGTGTTCATTTGAAATTGTACTGGTGTCACGCAAACGTATACACTATTAATAACATTTTTATTATTATTAAGACTGTTTCGTCCAAAATTGCGCGAACGCATACTTCGGTTTTAATTTGAAAATCGTAATTATGTCATGCGAACGTGTACATAATCACGATAATAAATTTAAATCATACCTAAAGCACTATAATAGTGTTCATTAATTATTTTCCTAAAGCTAATTTGTAGAGCAAATACGAAATTTACCATGGACATATGACACCCTAAAGGAATCATTAAACAAGACTTAACTACTGATCAAAATACCATAACATAAAGGATTTTTTATTTATCTAAAAAGGGCCTCAGCACTCTAAACATGAAAAGGGAAAACGAACAGATTGCAACAAAAAAAAAAAAAGAAATTTACATAACTAAATTTAATTAGTTACTAACAAATAATATACTGTGGTTTTTTTTTGTTCCCTTTTTCATGCAATTTATTTAATCCTTTTTGGACATTTTGAGATGGTTTACGATTCTCTACTTTCCAATAGACAACCAAATGGAGACGACAAAAGACCATGGACACTACACATTCTAAAACCCTCTGAACTTTAAAAAAAAGAAAAGAAAAGAAAAGAAGAAAGCAAAGAAAAAAAAAGTACAAAAAAAATTTATATATTAGACCAAAGGCATGGAACTGACTAACTAGAATAAGATTAAAATAAAACATGACATGAATCTCCACTTCAACCACATCGCACAAATAAACAAATGCTAAATTACTTAAATATAAGAAAAGGAGAAGAAGAGATGAACCTTAGAAGGCTTTCCAATATTTGTAAAAGAAAATCAATGAATATAATCCTTTACTCGGATGAGCAATGTATAAAATAAAACTCTGTTAATTAAATCTTCCGGAAAAAATTTAACCACCACCTGAACCACGAACGGAATCTCGAATTTCGACCTCAAAACCAAACTTTTTTTTTCAATCTCGTTTTTTCCTGTTTCCTCTCAATTTCGTTGCTTTCTGTTTTCAGTTTCCTTCTTTTTTTTTTTTTGTTGTTGTCTCCTTTCTAATCTTTTCGTTCTTTTCTTTCTTTCTTTTTTGTTCTTGCCTGTCTGTTTTTTCTTCTTTTCCTTTTCAAATTCTTGGCCCTCTTTTCTTTTCTCTTTATCTTCTTCAATTTCCAATCCCCCTTACGTGAGTTCACTTCTCCTATTTATAAAGAGGAACAAAGTAGTTATCTACTCTTTTATAAAGAATTATCAGTGGGGATGTGGGAATGTAAGTGGGGGAAGTGGGGAAATGGGGAAGTGGAGGATAGAACGTGAGAGGTATGGGGAAAATGGGGTTATGGTTTTTTTTTTAAAATTATTATTATTTTTTGTTTTAAAGTAAAATTAGATTTTTAAATAAAGTTTGATAATAAACTTCATCACTCTAACGTGATTTTAGTTCATTTTTGATTTTTTTTTGTCTTTTATTTTAAAATATAGTTAAATTATGAAGATAGAAAGAATAACCAATAATGTCTTACAATATAGGAAAACTAAATATTTACATGTATTATAAATGATGCTAAGAAAAATTCTATAGATTACTTATTAAAATTCTAATTAAAAGAAATCATATATATATTTTTTTGTAGATTTTCATTTTCTCTTTACAAATAGAAATAAAAAATATGCTCTCTCTCTCTCTCTCTCTCTCTATATATATATATATATATATATATATATATATAAGATTAGACCTAAAGAATTATTTACATTAAAATAGTATATTATTTGGGTGTGGTAAAAAATTAGTTGTTCACACATATGTAATACAAAAATGATACACAGTATGATACACATATCCATTTGAAAAATAAATAGCTTTAGCGATGGACAGATTCCGTAGCTAAATATTATATTTCCGTCACTAAACAGGTTTAGCAACGGATTAGCGACGAATTTGTGTCAGTCGCTAATATGCTCGTAGCTAACCCCTTAGTAACACAAAATTTGAATCCGTTGGTAAGTTAGCAACGAATTAGCTACGGTTTGTATCTTTTGCTACTGTAAGTGACAACATATAGCCGTTGCAATTCTATAGCCATATCTACAAGTCATTTCATCGTCAGATTTACTTTGCTACGAATATTTTTCACCGCTAATCCGTCGCTAATATTATTGAGACATTCCTACCTTTATTTTGGCGTCAAAATTCTTTTGTTGCAAATCTGTCGCATCATGTTATTCTATATTATATTAGTTATAGCTATGAAAAAAATTCGTCGCAAATTATATTTTTCTTATTTTACATAATAAAATACATATTGTTCAAGCATATAGAAGATAATCTTAATAAAAACTAAAATTCATAGAAATTAATATTCTACATGATCCAAAATAGATACCAAAATGCAAATGTATAATTAAGTTTAAAACATCTACAATACTAAAATAAAGTTCAAACAAAAATAGGTAATTACTTAGAGACTAGAGAGTAAAGGTCATCATCAGAAAGTAAAACATGAACCTCGTTAATAGTAAAACATCTACAATATCAAAGTTCAACTAAAAAAAAGTTAACTACTGAGAGACTAAAGAGTGAAGGTCATCATCAGAAAGTGATGCATGAACCTCGTTAATATTAGTAATAGGAGGAGGAATAGGAGGTGCCACAACTGATGGGTGATGGGTGATCGGTAATATTATCTGGCATATGTGAGGGTGAAGAAATCAATCCTCTTACTTGCTCAGCCAACACATGAATCATGTGATCAGTCAGTACATGAACCATATTATCACTCAATGCAAGAATCAATCGCTTTGTCCCGCCTATCAGAAAGGCCCCCGCCCATCTCTCTGACTTCGAAGAGCCGCTAAATAATGAGGTTCAACATCTGCTTGAGCAGGAAGAAGAAAGGTTTGATCCCAGCGTGCGGACCGTGTGAATCATCAATACAATATTTGATTCACACGGTTTTCCGAAGAACTTGATTCATGCAAAGAAAGAAACTTAGGATATGAGACTTATGGAAGCAGCAGGGCTGAGTCTGCGAGTGAAACCCCAAAACCTCAAATATATGGGGCTTACTTCCTAGCCCCAGTGGGAGTAATGACTAGCGTTATAGGTTGTTGGGTGGCCGGAAGGTTGCCACGAGTAAGTAAGTTTGGGGGTCTCCACTTTTCACGCCCCTCTACTAAGAGATGCACCATGTTGATAGGAATCGGCAAAGACCTTCTTGTACATGTCCTTGAGGGCAACATTCATCCAAATTCGCCGTCGGTGTGATTGAGCAATCGGAGGTGCTGCTGATGATGAAGCATCAGATCAACAAGAGGCACGAAGATTCAGCCCATAGAAATATTTTGCTTGAGATCCAAGATCATATATTCTTCTCTTCTTTTCCCCTCCCATGGATTGATAAAATGCTAGAGATTTATCAATATCATATTGAGTTTGTGTTTGTTATTTTAATATTTGCTAATATTTTTCATGTAAATAGCATAATAGTTAGTGAAATTTATAAATGATACTTGTTTTTCTACTTTGAAAGTACCTGGAAGAAAATTTGAAGGGACGAGGATAAAAATTTAACAAGATAAAAGGAAACATTAGGGGAAATGAAATGATAAAAGAAGAAATAAGTTAACTATTAAGTTCTTCATTCAATCAAAAGTTATAAAAAATCATCATTAGGAATGAAACAAGTGAAAAACAAGTAGTTCAAGTGGGACGTGTGTAACAACCTGATCGATCATTACACATCTCTGCAGTTGGTTATGCATTTTTACACATCTCTTCCGTCGTGGCGGTAGTGTAAGAGTTAGAGCAGGACCTATATATATGTGATGGGGCATTGTGAGCGTCAGATTAGGGGAATGTCGACTATTATGATCAGAGAGTGTTATTATGGCCCTGTGAATGATGTGGTGCATGGTGTGAATTCACCAAAGGGATGCAGTCATGTTTTGGTACATCGTGTAGGAATTGATGCGGTGCTCGTATGTTGGAAGCAGGCCTGGCAGAGAATTTTGGGTGTTGTAATTGAGTTCTGAGCTTATTGTTTGGATAATAGAGTACATCTTCAGGGTCTGATGGAGCTATTGTGCTCAACTGAGTTTTGGTAGCACAGGTAGGTGCATGAGGTGTTAAACAGTGATTTCAGACAACTTCAGTGTAGTTCACAGCACGTTCGAGGACAAACGTATGTTTAAGTGGGAGAGAATGTAACGACCCGATTGGTCGTTTCAAGCTCTAGCGCGTCATTAGGCAGTTTGAGGCCATGAGCAAATTCACTTTAGGTATTATGACTTGTATGCATGGACGAAATTTAATTCCGGGAGTTTGAAATTGATTTGTAAAGAGAATTCTCGTTTCAGAAGCTTTAAGTTGGAGGAATTGACTAAGATTGGATTTTTGAGTAAACGACCTCTGAATCAGGTTTGAAAGTTCCAGTAGGTTCATATGATGATTTCGGACTTGGGCGTATGTTCGGATCGGGTTTTGGACGACCCGGTAGCGTTTCGGCGCATATTGTGGAAGTTAGCAATATAGAAGAATTTCATAAATTTGGATTGAAGTGCCTTTCAGTGTTATCGATGTCCATTTGGAATTCCGAGTCTAGGAATAGCTCCGTATGGTAATTCTGGTGTTGGGAGTATGATTGGAAGTAAATTCAGAGGTCCGCAGGTCATTTTGGAGTTATTTGGATAAAATTAGAAATTTGAAGGTTTTTGAGAAGTTTGACCGGAAGTGGACTTTTTGATATCGGGGTCGGATTCCGATTCCGATTCCGATTCCGAAAGTTGGAGTAGGTCCATAATGTTGAATATGACTTGTGTACAAAAGTTTAGGTCAATCGGACGTGAATTGATAGGTTCGGCATTGAAAGAAGTTTGAAGTTCTAAAGTTCATCAAGTTCGGATTGGGGCGTAATTCTTGCTTTTTGCATTGTTTGATGTGATTTCAAGGATCGACTTAGTTCGTAATGTGTTTTGGAACTGGTTGGTGTGATTGGACGGGGTCCCGGGGGCTCCAGGCAGAGTACGAGTGGCTAACGGATTGAGTTTGGACTTGGAAGAAAGATGAGGCAGCTGATATCTGGTGTAACCGCACCTGCGAGGTCTTGGCCGCAGGTGCGGAGCCGCATGTGCGGCCTGGGAGTCGCAGATGCGGGGTTAGATAGTTAGGGGAAGGACGCAGGTGTGGAGTGTTGAATGCATCTGTGCAGGCGCAGAAGCGAAGGAGAGGACCGCATATGCAGAAGGAAGCCGCAGGAGCGAAGTGATCCTCACACCTACGAAGCCGCAGGTGCAGCTACTGTTCCGCAGGTGCGGAAGTGTTGCTGGGCAGAAGGATTTTATAAAAATGGGAATTGGCTCATTTTATCCCATTTTTTCATTTGGCTTGAGCGATTTTGGAGAGCTTCAAGGGGAGATTTTCATCAAGCAATTCTAGGTAAGTGGTTTCTTCCCATTTGTGAGTTAAATACATGAATTATACATGGGTTGGAACATGGAAATTAGTAGAAATTTGGGACTTTGAAGTAAAACCTAAAAATTGATATTTTTGGATTTTGGCCACATATTTAGGCATGGAATTGGGAATAAATTATATATTTGAGTTCGTGAGGTTATGGGTAAAGTTTATCTTTGAAAAATTTCGAAATCCGGGCACGTGGGTCTGATGGTGATTTTATCAACTTTTCGACCGGGTTAGGAATTGTTGTAAATTGGATTATAAATGAGTAATTGAGTATATATTAATGGGCTTGCATAATTATTGGCTAGTTTTGGAGCGTTATGCATTGATTTGAGTCCTCAGAAGGGCGTGGAATGCCGGTTATCGAACTTCAAAGCGAGGTAAGTCTCCTTTCTAACTCTGAAAGAGGGAATTAACCCCATAGGTGAAATAAGTAAATAAGTGCTTCTATTTGCGGGGGCTACGTACACACGAAGTGACGAGAGTCTGTGCGTAGCTACTGTTATGCTTATGTCTGGGTAGCCTAGGACCCAAAAGCATGCTTTACTTGCCATACTTGTAATTTTACTGATAAATTTAAAATGCTTAAATCATATGGAATTTGGAAAATGAATTTATAAAAAGATTAAACACCATCTTCTTGACCATTAAAAGAGAAATTATCATTTTCCTTGGGTAATTATTTTCTCGATAAAGTCCGGTTGACTCTTTGAATGTGTGTATCTGTGAGTGCTTGCGTCATATGTATGATTCGCGAGCGGGGTAACTCTATTATTTATTTTTGACCGCGTCGCACGTATGATGCGCGAGTGGGGTAATATATGCATCTATGGTTCGCGCCGTTCGACCCTCCGGCAGTGCATATTTTACATTTATGTTAGACCGGGTCATTCGACCTCGGAATTACTTGCGCATGATATTTGCTGGGTACTTTCTGTAATTTGAACCGCTTAATGGCCTGGAAATAAAATTTGTCAACTGAAATGATGGAGATTATAATTTGTTTATATGAAAGAAGTTTTTCCTTCCTGTTGTTATCTGTTAGTTAATCATGATATCCGTGTTTAGCGTCACACTTGATTATGTTAATTTGACCTCTAGTAAGTTTCAAAGTTGACCTCTCATCACTACCTCTTCGAGGTTAGGCGGGATACTTATTGAGTACACGTTATTTTCGTACTCATACAACACTTGCCGTGCATTTTTGTTGCACAAGCATATGTATATCTGGCGGCCTCGTTGGGTGCATCGACATGGTTGACACGGAGACTTAGGTGAGATGCATCTCTCAAGGTGACCCATAGCCAACATAGTCTCCTTCAGAGTATTGTGTTTCTTTTCTGTCCAATTGTATTCTCGATAGTTATCGTATTGTACTTTATTTCTTAGAAGTTTGGTCATGCACTTGTGACACCGGGTTCTGGGATGATTTCAAATTATTTGATAGATAAACTTTGTAAAGACATCATTATTTATTCAATGAAGTTTATTATTTATTGTCTAATGTTTAAAAAGAAACGATTTCGAAAATATTAAAACGAGAATTTACTAGTTATATGGTGTTGGCTTGCCGGACAGTGGTGTCCGGTGCCATCACGAACCTTAGTGGATTATGGGTCGTGACAACATGGTATCCGAGCACTAGGTTCCCTTAGGTCTCACACGTCATGAGCGAGTCTAGTAGAGTCTTGTAGATCGGTACGAAGACGTCTGTACTTATCTTCGAGAGGCTACAGGGCTTTTAGGAGCACTTCCCTTCTTGATTTCTTCATCGTGCGATTTGATTCCTCTGAGGCTTATGACTTCATTTCCTTTCCATTCAATATTATGTGAAGTGGAGCGCTTGCTACAAATCGGAATTCAGGAATTGTAATGGTACTACAAATATGGTGTAGGATGTTACTCCCAGTATAATTGGTTGGGGCTATTGTCGTTGACTTGCGGTTGGGTATTCTATCATTTCAGCTCGGTAACTGCACTTATGGAATCTTTGAGGATATGCGTAGATTGCTAGGATACTCATTATTGGTTATTGCACGGTACTGAGGTGATGGTAGGATGCTTGCTTATGTGTCGGGGCAGTGAATGACTTGAAAGGAAGTTTACTCAAAGCGCGATTCAGAGACTCAGTATTTCATTTCCGGCGAAGGAAAGGCAATCAGACTATAAGTGTTCAAGTTGGGTTGATAGAGTAACGAGACTTGGTATTTTCGAACGCGATGGAATCTTCATCTGTGATGTGGTGTCGTCGTCCTTGATTGAATAGAATGTGTTAAGTTCGCCGGTGTTATGGTTTTCCTCAATTCGCATTTGGATCAGACTATTGTGAAATAGTGTCGGGGAAGCGGTTGTCGGGGGTTGAGGTGTGCGGTGGTTCAAGATCGGATCGGTGTTTCTAATGTAGGAGTCTTGAGAAATATGATCTTCGAAAATGTTTAAAGTTGTGGCGATCTGTTGGTTTAAGAGCTGCAAAGATGGACATGGATTTAAGGCAAAAACTGGGCAGCAAAGGATGAGGAAGAACATGTGGGAAGCGTCAGGCGGTGGTTAAACTTCTGGAAGGCAAGGTGTAAGAAGCGGAAGTCGAGTAGTCGCTAAAGGAGTGAGTTTGACCAAATCGGGAGAGTGGGATAGTAGCGTATGGGTTCAGCGGTGGGATAACTACACAACTTAAGGAAAGTTTGGAATGATTTTGGAATTTTTAGTGGATGGTGATTGGGTCTATGCGCTTAATTTGAATTATTGACTATTATATGACGGGAGATTGGATGCAACAAGAAGAATTTACTCGATATGAAGAAGGATACAACGTAACTTTGAGTGAACAGACTAGTTCAGTTGGTGGAGGAGAAAATGGCTTGATGTCGTAGTGACTGTATCCCGTGCAGCGACGTTGGAAGATGTCAACATATAATTTATGCAGGTGGGTTATCTTCTGTGAGCATGTCGGCGGTCGCGTGGTTGGTGAAGTTTCTACGAAGGATTTTATCGCCTATCCAGTAAGAGGTCGAATATGTGAATGTTGCTAGAGATTCAGGATTTATGCTTCGTACAGAGGGATTTACAAGAGAAGCGATTCAGTCGGGTGCTTCATTGAGATGGGTGTTCATGGGCCAGTGGGGCCTTGGAGTTGATTACGTCCGTGGCCAAGCTAGAGTGGGTGACTCTCAATAATGGTCCTAGTGAATTCAAAGGGTTAAAATGCAGTGCCTAACGATTTCAAGCCCACGGTATGGTTGAGAATTGAGTTTTTGCAGCGGATTATGATAAGAGGCTCGGAATGTTCTATGATATTTTTGGCTTGCAGTGTAGCATTCGGAGGGATGAGAGAAAATGACTTCGGAATCATAGGAGAATTATCAGAACGAGTGTACCAGTCGAAGATGCGGATGTGTGTGCGAGGAGGGCATGAAGCAGTTCATGAGTTTGGAGACAGCATGGTCTCGCGATGCAAGGCCACTCAGGAAGAGTGCGTATTGAGTTGTTTTGTGTTGACTGGAGTTATTATTATTTATGAGTTAAGTTAAGGATAAGTTAGAAGAAGCTGGATCAGTTAGCCACGATTGGATTGGCGCAATGGTGGCAGTGATCAGTTCTTCCAGCGTGGTTAGATTATGCATGTGATTTATGGTGATACATGCGAGGCTTGACGGCCGCCATTATTGGTTCTATTTAGGAGTATTCAAGTATTATGGCCTGTGATGCGTAGGCGGATCCCCGAAGGGTTATGATGGTTTAGACCACCCCTGGAGGATTTGCAGGTTGTACAGTTATGAGAATTCACTCGTGTGTAGCTATGGTTCTCTCGGAATGAGTTAAGTAAGAAGTTTCTATATGATGAAGTGTTTACCCTAATAGTGGTTCAGGAGTGATGATGAAATTCTTGTGCTATCGCGTATTGGCATGTTAGGTGCAAACTTGTTACCTGGTGCGTGAGGTCGTGGAAGTGTATTCCGCGGGAAGATTGTATAAGTGCGACATGTAGTCACTTTCTTGATTGAATATTTAAACCAAGTATGTAGGATGTGGTAATATTGCTTATTTGAGAATTTATGCTTGGAGGGCGCTAGGTTCATTTGGTTGTGGATTGTGGGAGTTTGTCCCGGCTATGATGGTTGTTCTTGTGTGTTATGAGAAAAAAATGGGCTATTATGGACCCAGGAAAGGCTATTAGCCTAGTTCGGTGTGATCATAATCGGCTTGAGGTCTGTGAATGAATTTAAATATGAATAAGGGCTCTATATCATGCCAGATATGTTCATTTCTTCATAGCGCTCCTCATGGAGGAGTATTCGGATGATGGATGTTGTTTCGTTGTCAGCCATTTCATGTAATGTTATATTGTGACGTGTGAGTTGTGTAAAGGCTTGATAAATTTCTTATGTGTTGATGTTCCGCGTAGAGATGGTGTTATGTGAGCAGGATAGATCTTGAGATTCAGATCATATATCGCACCTCAGTTGTGCTTGAGTTTTGTAACGTATGGTGCTATCTGTCCCCCAGTGATGGTATTATGCACTTAGTGCACTTGTGACCGATATTCAGTATTTTTTTGTAATAAGAAATTTAGCTAGGTGTGCATCTCCTTATGTGAATTTTATTTATGGATCGGGTGGCACGCCGCCACGGGTATGTTATTTAGATCGGGTTGCACGCCGCAACAGTGTGATGATGAGTATTGTTTTATATTCTATTTTTGTGTGTTTGTTTCCCTTTTTTTCTAGAAAAGTTCATATTAGTTATGTGGGTGGAGTAGTTCCTTCCAGAGTTCATTTTCCTTATGTGTCACGTTCGAGTTTGTGGCTTAGCGACGCATTGTACAACATCATGTGAGACTGTTGGTCATGTCTGGGTGGCTTATTTCCTGAGCAACTCGTACTGGGTGAGACGAGATTATTGGATCTAGGATCAGTGCAATCGGATTATATGAAGTATATTAAAGAGCGAATTCCATTAATTGGTTCATAATGATGTAATGGTTCTTGTCAGGAGTATAGGCTCAATGATTTGTTGACTCTGCAGTTGGTTATGAATTTCTACACATCTCTTCCATCGTGGCGGTATTGTAAGAGTTAGAGCAGGACCTATATATATGTCATGGGGCATTGTGAGCGTCAGATTCGGGGAATGTCGGCTATTATGATCAGAGAGTGTTATTATGGGCCTGTGAATGAAGTGGTGCATGGTGTGAATTCAGCAAATGGATGCAATCATGTTTTGGTACATCGTGTAGGAATTGATGCGGTGCTCGTATGTTGGAAGCAGGCCTGGTAGAGAATTTTGGGTGTTGGAATTGAGTTCTGAGCTTATTGTTTGGATAAAAGAGTACATCTTCAGGTCTGATGGAGCTATTGTGCTCAACTGAGTTGTGGTAACACGGGTAGGTGCACGAGGTGTTAAACAGTGATTTCGGACAACTTTAGTGCAGTTCACAACACGTTCGAGGACAAATGTATGTTTAAGTGGGAGAGAATGTAACGACCCGATCGGTCGTTTTGAGCTCTAGCGCATCGTTCGGCAGTTTGAGGCCATGAGCAACTTCACTTAAGGTATTATGGCTTATATGCATGGCCGGAATTTAATTCCGGGAGTTTGGAATTGATTTGTAAAGAGAATTCTCTTTTCAGAAGCTTTAAGTTGAAGGAATTGACTAAGAATGGATTTTTGAGTAAACGACCTCTGAATCGGGATTTGAAAGTTCCAGTAGGTTCATATGATGATTTCGGACTTGGGCGTATATTCGGATCGGGTTTTAGACAACCCGGGAGCGTTTCAGTGCATATTATGGAAGTTAGCAATTTAGAAGAATTTCATAAATTTGGATTGAAGTGTATTTCAGTGTTATCGATGTTCGTTTGGGATTCCGAGTCTGGGAATAGCTCTGTATGGTGATTCTGGTGTTGGGAGCGTGATCGGAAGTAAATTCGGAGGTCCGTAGGTCATTTTGGAGTTATTTGGCTAAAGTTAGAAATTTGAAGGTTTTTGAGAAGTTTGACCGGAAGTGGACTTTTTGATATCAGGGTCGGATTCCGGTTCCGGAAGTTGGAATAGGTCCGTAATGTTGAATATGAATTGTGTGCAAAATTTGAGGTCAATCAGACGTGATTTGATAGGTTCGACATCGAATGAAGAAGTTTGAAGTTCTAACGTTCATCAAGTTCGGATTGGGGCGTAATTCGTGCTTTTTGCGTTGTTTGATGTGATTTCAAGGCTCGACTTAGTTTGTAATGTGTTTTGGAACTGGTTGGTATGATTGGAAGGGGTTCCGGGGCTCCGGGCGGAGTCTGGGTGGCTAACAGATCGAGTTTGGACTTGGAAGAAAGATGAGGCAGCTGATATCTGGTGTAACCGCACCTGCGAGGTCTTGGCCGCAAGTACGTCCCGGGAGTTGCAGATGCGGGGTTGGGCAGTCAGGGGAAGTACCGCAGGTGTGGAGTGTTGACCGCATCTGCGCAAGCGCAGAAGCGAGGGAGAGGACTGTAGATGCGGAAGGAAGTCGCAGGAGCGAAGGGGTCCTCGCACCTGCGAAGCCGCTGGTGCGGCGACTGCCCCGCAGGTTCGGAAGTGTCACTGGGCAGAAGGATTTTATAAAAACGGGACTTGGCTCATTTTATCCCATTTTTTCATTTGGCTTGGGCGAGTTTGGAGAGCTTCAAGGGGAGATTTTCATCAAGCAAATCTAGGTAAGTTGTTTCTTCCTATTTGTGAGTCAAATACATGAATTATTCATTGGTTGGAACATGGAAATTAGTAGAAATTTGGGACTTTGAAGTAAAACCTAGAAATTGGTATTTTTGGATTTTGGCAACGAATTTGGGCATAGAATTGAGAATAAATTATATATTTGAGTTCGTGAGGTTATGGGTAAAGTTTATCTTCGAAATTTTTTGAAATCCGTGCACGTGGGTCCGAGGGTGATTTTATCAACTTTTCGATCGGGGTTAGGAATTGTTGTAAATTGGATTATAATGAGTAATTGAGTATATATTAATGGGCTTGCATAATTATTGGCTAGTTTTGGAGCGTTGTGCATTGATTTGAGTCATTAGAAGGGCGTGGAATGCCGGTAATAGAACTTCGGAGCGAGGTAAGTCTCTTTTCTAACCTTGTAAGAGGGAATTAACCCCATATGTGAAATAAGTAAATAAGTGCTTCTATTTGCGGGGGCTACGTTCACACGAAGTGACGAGAGTTCATGCGTAGCTATTATTATGCTTATGTCCGGGTAGTCTAGGACCCAAAATCATGCTTTACTTGCCGTACTTGTAATTTTACTGATAGATTTAAAATGCTTAAATCATATTGAATTTGGAAAATGAATTTCTAAAAAGATTAAACACCATCTTCTTGAACATTGAAAGAGAAATTATCATTTTTCTTGGGTAATTATTTTCCCGATAAAGTCTGGATTGACTGTTTGAATGTGTGTATCTATGAGTGCCTGCGTCGCATGTATGATTCGCGAGTGGGGTAACTTTATTATTTATGTTTGACCGCGTCACACGTATCATTCGCGAGCGGGGTAATATATGCATCTATGGTTCGCGCCGTTCAACCCTCCGCCAGTGCACCGTTTACGTTTATATTGGACCGGGTCATTCGACCTCGGCATTACTTGCACATGATATTTGCTAGGTACTTTCTGTAATTTGAACCGCTTAATGGCCTGGAAATATAAGTTTTCAACTTAAACGACGAAGATTAGAATTTGTTTATATGAAAGAAGTTATTCCTTCCTGTTGTTATCTGTTAGTTAATCATGACATCCATGTTTAACATCACACTTGATTATGTTAATTTGACCTCTAGTAAGTGTCAAAGTCGACCTCTCGTCACTACCTCTTCGAGGTTAGGCGGGATACTTACCGAGTACACGTTATTTTTGTACTCATACTACACTTGCTGTGCATTTTTGTTGCACATGCACATGTATATCTAGTGGCCTCGTTGGGCGCAACGACATGGTTGACAGGGAGACTTAGGTGAGATAAATCTCTCGAGGCGACCCGTAGCCAGCAGAGTCTCCTTCAGTGTATTGTGTTTCTTTTCTGTCCAATTGTATTCTGGACAGTTATCGTATTGTACTTTATTTCCTAAAAGTTTGCTTATGCACTTGTGATATCGGGTTCTGTGATGATTTCAAAATTATTTGATAGATAAACTTTGTAAAGACATCATTATTTATTTAATGAAGTTTATTATTTATTGTCTAATGTTTAAAAGAAACGATTTAGAAAATATTAAAACGTGAATTTACTAGTTATATGGTGTTGACTTGCCTGACAGTGCTGTCCGGCGCCATCACGACCCTTAGTGGATTTTGGGTCGTGACAACGTGAATGTCATATATAAAGTCAGTAAAATTATAGGATTATGGACTTACATGTACAATTCGAAATCGCTCGTTAACAAAATTTTTTTCATCATGACCATGTGTATGGACGTACAAATGTAACTTACTTGGTATTGGATCTCGATCTTTTTCAATAGCCTATACAAAAAACAAAGAACTTTATTTTCTTTGATAAGGTAAAACAATTTATTAATGGAGGTACCAAAAAAGTATACAAGAGTACATGAACAAGAAGAATAGTCCATACAAAAAAATTCAGATTATATACTTCCCAACTCCAAATCCACAGATTATAATGCACGTTTATAATATGAAAGCATCAGCTTGTAACAAGTAGTATAGAGCTCGCATCTTGACTGAAAATATAAGTGCCACAGCCCAGTTAAATTGAAGATAGTCAGTCAACTTTAACCTTATACCAAAATCAGTGACCGAAATTTAATTCTCCCACAATCCAGATTTTCTAGTTCTTTCCGGCATAAACTTATCCACTAATGACATAGTTAAATACCCAGCAATCTAAGAACTTTGGTAAGACCAACTTGCATAGAACAGAGTAAAGGAAAAGCTTTCAGCACTTCAAAACCACATTATGAACAATATTACCACTTGAGCAGTCTATAGTTTTAGTCACAGCTTTGCATCTGATGACATTTTCGATTAGCTTTCCTTTTTTTTTTTTGGGGGTGGTGGGGGTGGGGGGTTTGTGTAAATAAATCACATTTATTTTTTGGTTATTGAGTTAGTAGTGAATAATCATTTTCATATGTTTAAGCAACTTGTCAGATGCCTTAATTACACTAAATTGGAGAAACTGACTTGTGTCATTAATGGAGGCAAGTTTGTTATAACATGATCTTAATTGTTACTTTAAGTTATTTCTTTCAACTAGGATATAGAATGTCTAGTTTTAACTTTGCATTGCCTTAAATTACCACCCTAAAGTAAGAGATCACTATGACTAACCAAATTAATATTTTCTCCATCCCAAATAAATAAACAAGCTACAAGAACAACATTAAGCCGAAACACTGCTCAAACCACAAGAACAACACGGGGTCGACTGATTAACAAAGCTAAAATATGTGTACTGAATTCTAATGATTATCCCTTACGAAGAATATACTTATCGTGACAGGGCCGCCCGTGTGAGTCCTAATGGTGACAGCGGTCCCATTCCCGCAACTATTTTTTGCATTTATTTCTAATATTTTAACATACTTGGATCTTTCCATAGTTTCATCCAGCTGTCCCACACATTTTTTGGAACACAATCTGGTTGAACTAAATCCCTTTCTTTTTTTATTTTGCAAACAAAGTCATAGTACCTTCTTGCTGCCTTACTTCTCCATGGGCGCTTCACTTCTCTATCAATCAAAGAATCGCAATAGAATGCCTTCTGAAATGATTTTTGTAAGGTAATAACATTAGTATCCTATTTATAAAAGTTAATACACTATGTAAAATCAATTATGATGGAATGTTATACCTTGAATTCTCCAAAGTAAAATTCTTTTATCTCTTTTGGGACACCTTTCCAATTGATTCCGTTAGGATGGAGTTCATGCATGAAAGTTTCATATATATACTCAGAGCATAATCTAGAAGGTTCTAACCTGGACAATTTGAAGACATTACTTGAAGGTTTATCATAAATCAATAACAATATATAAACAAAATAGTAGAAGCATGGACTAACCTTGTAGAAGAAATAAAAACAAGAGTCTGCTGGCCAAGATTACCGTTGCACTCACTTTCCCCTACTGCGATGCTTTGAGTAGATATACCCTTACCTATTGCATTATTCTGTGATATAACCTCGTCTATTGTGTTGCTCTGATTAAGTGTTATTGGAGATGGTTCAACATAGATGGGTGGGGTACTACCATTACATGATGTTTAAATTGGAGGTGTACTGCTAGGACACGATATTTGAACTTGGTTCATATGACTTGGACCACCTGAGGAACTATGTTAAAAACATTGTCAAAGACATTATTTTAAATCTGCATGACGTCAAGATTATGTTGAATCATGTTGGAACTCCAATAAAGAAAATCCCAAAAGATACTTTTTTTTTTGAATCCACAAGACTTACATATTCTCCGATTAACTTCTTCTGCATCTAGCTCTATCACTTTCCTTAGTCCCAACTCACTAATTTACTTCAAAATTTCCTCTCCCGTTCTAAAGGTTGGTGGTCGCCTTTTGAAATTATGATCTTTAAAAGGTTTTTGCGCTCTCTCCTAAATGGATGACTTTGGTCAAGAAACATTCTATGATTGTCAAACCAAGATATTTTTCCACGATGGCGTAATCTAAAAGATTGTGCTTCCTCCATACAGTAAGGACATGCTAACTTCCCCGCAGTACTCCATCCTAATAACATAGAATATGCTAGAAAGTCACGATTGTCCACATCAAAGCTGCCCTTAATTGAAAGTTTTGCTTTTTTGAGATGTCAAATGCTTCTACACCCTCCTCCCACAACAGGGCCAGTTCTTTTATTAGAGGTTGTAGATAAACATCAAATTTTTGCTTAGGATTGGTTGGTCCTTGTAACGACCCGACCGGTCGTTCCGTGAGATTTACCCCGTTTCCCCTATTTCTGCATTTGTTATATATTTCTAGCCTGTTTTTGTTGTGTTGGGTCAGTTAGTTTGGGTCCGAAGTGGTTATGGTGAGAATTTAGGCATTTAGCCCCTTAAAGTAGCCTAATAGTTGAGGAAGTCAACTGAGAGTTTACTTATTGATAAACGACCTCGGAATACGGATTTTATGGCTCGGATAGCTTCGTTAGGTGATTTGAGATTTAAGAGTGTGTTCTGAATATTTTTAGGATGTTCGGTGTAGAATTAGGCTTGAATTGGCAAAAAATAGTTTTTGGCGATTTCTGGTCGACAGTGGAAGATAGGCTATCGAGGTCGGAATGGAATTCCGGAAGTTGGAACAGGTTCGTAATGTCATTTTGGATATGTTTGCAAAATATCAGGTCAATCAGAGGTGTTTTGGTTGGTTTCGGCGTAGTTGGCGAAATTTGAAAGTTTTAAAGTTCATAGGCTTGAATTTGATGTAATTTTGGGGTTTTCGTATTGTTTTTGGTGTTTCGAAGGCTCGACTAAGTTGGAATAATGCTATGGGGTGTGTTGGTATACTTGGTTGGGGCCCCGAGGTGCTCGGGATTGATTTCGGATGGTTGGCGGGATTTTTGGACTTGGAAATTGGCAGCAATAGCTGCTGGTGTGGAAGTTCTGGTGTTGACCTCACCTGCGGTCGGTAAGCTGCAGGTGCGATGGTCGATATCGCAGGTGCGAAAAGGCTAGGCAGGGGAATTTCCGCAGGTGCGAAGTTTTGGCCGCACCTGTGAAGCCGCATGTGCGGAGAAGTGGCCGCAGGCGCGGGATTGGCCCGTTAAGTGAGATGTCGCAGGTGCAGCTAATGGTCCGCAGGAGAGGAAATGACTGGCAGGACAGTATATAAAGGCCTCCGAGAAAATTCTCTTATTTTTCACCATTTTGCATGCGGGAGGAGTCCTTTGAAGGCGATTTGGAGATGGAAACTCATAATTCTTCAGCAAAGGTAAGTTCTTTGGTTGCTAACATCGTTCCTATGCTATTTTGTTCCGATTAGGCTTGAAAATTGAAGGATTTGAGTAGGAAAAGGTTGGGAAGAAGGGGGTGGAGAATTGGAAGTTCTTTTGAGGTTTTGGGTAGGTAATTGTGATCCGATTGTGATGATTTTGGTATGAGTAGAATCGTGGGAGGACGAGGTTTCTAGTGACGTAAAAATTATCGAGTTCCGAGACGTGGGCCCGGAGCTCGAGTTTGGCCGAATTTCGTGATTTTTGTGTAATTTGATAGTTTTCGGTTGGGTTGTGTTCCTTGGTTATATATTGATGATGTTAACTGGTTTTGGCTAGATTCGGAGCAATCGGGAGCCAATTTGAGGGGCAAGAGCATTGCGGACTAATGTCGCGGCTCGGTAGAGGTAAGTAATAGTTATAAATCTTGTCTTGAGGGTATGGAACCCCGGACTACATATTTTCTCACTGATTTTGGAATGGCGCCCATGTCGGATGACGAGTATGTGGCGCGTACTGATTTTTGGACTGGACTAGGTCCTCTCCGCGACAACTAATGAGTTGCATATTTTTTTACTGAAAAACTTATGTAAAATTATGTTCTAAAGATTTGTGAAATATTTGGGCTATACGCCGTGTTTGGGGCCTCGTGCTGATCTGTTTAGACCCCTTGGGGGCTTTTTATTGCTGTTTTCCTCACTATTTGTTGACGATTTCACTAAGCATCATTGTACATACTGTTTTTCAAAACTCAGCCTGATTTACACTACATGAGCATTAAAATGATGTTTTGGGTCGAGTACCCTGTTTTACTGATTCGCCCGAGGGGCCTTTGAGTGGTTCTACCGAGTGTGGCTGAGGCCCAAGAGTGATGGTGAAGTGCTGAGTGATATTAGCGCTTGGGCTGAAGGAGCCCCTCCGGAGTCTGTACACACCCCCAGTGAGCGCACCGAGGGCCGAGTGATTGGATGCATGAGTGACTGTGAGGTGCTGAGTGATTGTGAGATGCTGAGTGATTGTGAGGCATGCCCGAGGGGCTGATTATGATACATGTTTTTTCCCGAGGGGCTACTTATGATATTACTACATTCATTTGCATACCAAATTCTTTGTTTTAAAGTTGTTAAAAATGTGCATTCTTTAAAGGATTTTTTTTCTAAAGTTGATTTTAAGGCATGATGATTTTGTATATCTATGTTATACTATTGGAAAGTAAGGCTGTGTATATTGTGACTTGATGAAATTGATTTTATGTGTTTCCTTGCTACTTAGATTTGATTTATTTTCATTACTACTGAGTTGGCGTACTCACATTACTCCCTGCACCTCTGTGTGCAGATTCAGGAGCAGATATCGAGCATTAGTCTTTATTCCGCAGCGGAGTCGGATTTGTGGGATTTAGAGGTAGATGTTCAGCGTTCGCAACATCTTTGTTTTCCCTTCTTATTGTATTTAACTTTGATTCCAAGGTTTTTTATTATAATTATTTATTTTGGCTTATTTCTCTAGATGCTCATGATATGTTGGCTCCGGGTTTTAGGGATGACAGTATTGTATCATATTGGCCTATTGTATGAAGAAATTTTCTGTATATTTTTATGAAATGCTTGAAACTTGAAAGGGATTTTCAAAAGAAATTACGAACATGCGGGTGGTCGGCTAGCCTAGTTTCACGATAGGCACCATCACGGTCGGTTAGGATTTAGGGTCGTGACAGTTTGGTATCAGAGCCCTAGGTTACATAGGACTCAACGGTCATGAGCAGGTTTAGTAGAGTCTTGCGGATCGGTACGGAGACGTCTGTACTTATCTTCGAGAGGCTGCCAAACTTTTAGGAAACATTTCTATCTTTCTTGAACTATTTCGTGCTGATCCATTGATTCTTGAAATCTGAACTTACGTTGTTTCATTCTCTCACAGATGGTGAGGACACGCCACACCGATCAGAGTGACCAGTCACCGGCTAGACCAGCGAGAGATCGAGGCCGCAGGTGAGGCTGTGGTAGAGGTAGGGGCCAGCCCGCGCAGCAACCGGGGCAGTGCCTCAGGATCCCCCTATCGATCATGATCAGGTTCCCGCCGATGGTGTCCCTGTGGAACAGGCTCAGGCACCAGCAGTGCCTATGGTTATTCTGGGTCTTCAGGAGACCCTGTCTCAGATATTGACAGTATGCACCAGTTTGGCTCAGGCCGTTGCCATGTATTCTACTGCCATTACAACTTAAGCTGGGGGAGGCAACCAGACTCCAGCTGCCCGGACACCTGAGCAGGTTGCACAGTGTATTCAGTTACCGGGAGCAGCCCCAACTCAGCCAGTTGCTCCGGTCCAGGATTATGTGGTCCCTGCTATGCTGGAGGACGAGCAGCGCAGGTTGGAGAGATTCAGCAGACTTCAGCCTCCGACTTTCAGCGATACAGAGGGCGAGGATGCCCAGGGATTTCTAGATAGTGCTAGAGGATACTGCGTACCACGGGTATTTTGGAGACCAGTGGGGTCTCATTTGTTACATTTCTATTTGCGGGTGCTGCCTTTACCTGGTGGGAGTCATTCGAGAGGCACAGACCGGTTGGTTCAGCACCTCTTACCTGGGAGCAGTTCTCCACGATCTTTTTGGAGAAGTATGTTCCTCAGTCACACAGAGAGGAGCAGCGCAGGAAGTTTGAGCAGCTGCGCTAGGGAGAGTTATCAGTTACTCAGTACGAGATGAGGTTATCCAAGTTGGCTAGGCATGCTTGTGAGATTATCCCTACTGATAGGGAAAGGGTGAGGAGGTTTGTAGATGGTCTTTCTTATCAGCTTCGGTTATTTATGACACGGGAGAGAGTATCGGGTGCTTCATTCGAGCAGATTGTTGACATAGCTCGAGATATTGAGTCTGTTCGCCGTCAGGAGTGGGAGGAGAGGGAAAGAGGCCTCGTGGTTCGGGTAGTTCCAGTGGTGCTCCCTTCAGGGGACAGTTTCAGCAGGGTAGGGTCCGTTCATTCAGGCCCCCTTAGTCAGACCGTCCAGCATATGGTGGTGCCTCCTCGGGGCAGGGTCCCCGTGGTTCTTAGTCAGGACGTACTTCATTTGGCGCCCTCCCAGCTCAGAGTGCAGCTCCAGTTCAGGGTTCTTCTATGTAGGAGTCTTCCAGTGGTCGTATGGGTGCTAGGGGTCTCTATCAGTCCCCGCCTCCAGCTCCAGGGAGTTGTTTGAGTGTGGATAGTTCGGGCACGGGTGGAGGCAGTGTCCCCGTCGTTCCAGTGGATCTTCTCAGCAGAGGGGCCAGCCCTTGACTTCAGCTCCAGTCACTTCACCACCGGCCCTGGCAGCCAGGGGTGGTGGTCAGTCAGCCAGAGGCTGCCCTAGAGGGGGAGGTCGAGCAGGGGAGGTAAGCCACCTGCATGTATGCATTTTCTTTTGAAAATCTCATGCAAGTTTCAAGCATTTCATAAAAATATACAGAAAATTTCTTCATACAATAGGCCAATATGATACAATACTGCCATCCCCAAAACCCGGAGCCAACATATCATGAGCATCTAGAGCAATAAGCCAAAATAAACTATTATAATACAAAACCTTCGAATCAAAGCTAAATAGAACAAGAAGGGAAAACAGAGATGCTTCGAACGTTGAACAACTACCTCTATATCCCACAAATCCGGCTCCGCTACGAAATAAAGACTAATGCTCGATATTTGCTCCTGAATCTGCACACAGAGGTGCAGGGAGTAATGTGAGTACGCCAACTCAGTGTTAATGAAAATAAATCAAGTCTAAGTAGCAAGGAAACACATAAAATCAATGTCATCAAGTCACAATAAACACAACCTTACTTTCCAATAGTATAACATAGATATACGAAATCATCATGCCTTAAAATCAACTTCAAAAAAAAGTCCTTTAAAGAATGCACATTTTTAACAACTTTAAAAAAAAGGATTTGGTATGCAAATGAATGTAGTAAAACCATAAGTAGCCCCTCGGGCAAAAACATGTATCATAATCAACCCCTCGGGCATGCCTCACAATTACTCAGTACCTCACAATCACTCAGCACCTCAGAGTCACTCATGCCTCCTAATCACTCGTCACTCGGCACTCAGTGCGCTCACTGGGGGTGTGTACAGACTCCGGAGGGGATCCTTCAGCCCAATGATAATCTCACTAAGCACCTCACCATCACTCTTGGCCCTCGGCCACACTCGGTAGAACCACTCAAAGGCCCCTCGGGCGAATCATTAAAACAGGGTACTCGACCGAAAACATCATTCTAGATGCTCATGACATGTTGGTTCCGGGTTTTGGGATGGAAGTATTGTATCATATTGGCCTATTGTATGAAGAAATTTTCTTTATATTTTTATGAAATGCTTGAAACTTGAACGGGATTTTCAAAAGAAATTGCGAACATGCAGGTGGTCGGCTAGCCTTATTTCACGATAGGTTCCATCATGGCCGGTTAGGATTTGGGGTCGTGATAGAGCAGGGGGAGGTCAGGATCGCATGTATACATTTCTAGCCAGGCCGGATGCTATAGCCTCAGATGCCGTGATCGCAGGTATTGTTTCAGTCTGTTGCCGTTATGCCTTGGCTTTATTTGACCCTGGTTCCACATATTCCTATGTTTCTTCATATTTTTCCGATTTTCTTGTTGTGCCCTGTGAGTCTCTATTCACCAATGTTCATGTGTCGACTCCGGTGGGTGATACCGTTATTGCAGACCGCGTGTATCGGTCATGCATGATATCTATTGGTGGTCTGGAGACCCGAGTGGACCTACTGTTACTCAGCATGGTCGATTTTGACGTGTATTGGGCATGGATTGGTTATCTCCGTGCCATGCTATTCTTGATTGTCACGCTAAGACCGTGACCTTAGCTATGCCGGGGTGTCCGAGGGTTGAGTGGAGAGGTTCTTCCGAGTATATGCCTAGCAGGGTGATTTCTTACCTGAAGGCTCTGTGCATGGTTGAGAAAGGGTATTTATCTTATTTGGCCTTTGTGAGGGATGTCGGTGGTGATACTCTCGCTATTGACTAAGTTCCTATGGTCCGTGACTTTCCGGATGTGTTTTCTGCAGACCTGCCAGGCATGCCACCTGACAGGGATAATGATTTTGGTATTGACCTAGTGCCAGACACTCAACCTATTTCTATTCCACCATATCGTATGGCACCAGCAGAGCTAAAGGAATTGAAGGAGCAGCTTCAGGAGCTCCTGAATAAGGGGTTCATTTGGCCTAGTGTGTCACCTTGGGGTCCACCAGTGTTGTTCGTGAAGAAGAAGGATGGGTCCATGTGTATGTGTATTGACTATCGACAGTTGAATAGGGTTACGGTGAAGAACCGGTATCTGTTGCCCCGCATTGATGGCTTGTTTGACCAGCTTCAGGGAGCCAGAGTGTTTTCCAAGATTGATTTGAGATCTGGGTATCATCAGTTGAGGATTCGGGATTCTGACATTCCGAAGACTGCTTTCAGGACCAAATATGGTCATTATGAGTTCCTGGTTATGTTATTTGGGCTGACCAATGCCCCAGTTGCGTTCATGCAATTGATAAACAACGTGTTTCAGCCTTATCTTGATTCCTTCGTCATTGTGTTCATTGATGACATCCTGGTTTATTCTCGTGGCCAGGAAGAGCATGCTCAACATTTGAGAATTGTGTTACAGAGGTTGAGGGAGGAGAAGCTTTATGTGAAATTTCCAAGTGTGAGTTTTGGCTTGGTTCGGTAGCTTTCTTAGGGCCCGTGGTGTCTAGTAAGGGGATTCAGGTTGATCCAAAGAAGATTGAGGTAGTGCAGAGTTGGCCCAGACCGTCCTCAGCTACAGATATTAAGAGTTTCCTTGGTTTGGCGGGTTATTACCGTTGCTTTGTGGAGGGATTCTCTTCTATTGCTTCGCCTTTGACCAGATTGACCTAGAAGGGTGCTCTATTCAGATGGGCTAATGAGTGTGAGGAGATCTTTCAGAAGCTCAAGTCAGCATTGACTACAACTCCAGTATTAGTTTTGCCTGCTGGTTCGGGTTCTTACACAGTTTATTGTGATTCTTCTAGAGTTGGCTTGGGAGCGGTATTGATGCAGGATGGTAGGGTGATTGCCTACGTGTCCAGGCCGTTGAAGGTGCAAGAGAATAATTATCCGATGCACGATCTTGAGTTAGCTGCCATTGTTCATGCCTTGAAGATTTGGCGACATTATTTGTATGGAGCGCAGTGTGAGATTTTCACTGATCATCGCAGTTTGCAATATCTGTTGAGGCAGAAGGACTTGAATTTGCGCCAGAGGAGAAGGTTGGAGCTCCTTAAGGATTATGACCTCACTATCTTATATCATCCGGGGAAGGCCAATGTAGTGGTCGATGCCTTGAGTCATAGAGCAGAGAGTTTGGTGAGTCTAGCCTACCTTCCAGTAGTAGAGCGGCCATTAGCCCTTGATGTTCAGGCCTTGGCATGTCAGTTGGTGAGATTGGATCTATTAGAGCCCTCGTGGGTGTTGGCTTTTGTAGCCTCCAGGTCTTCTCTTTACAATCAGATTAGAGCACGCCAGTATGATGATCCACATTTTCTTGTTCTTCAGGAAAGGGTCCGTCGCGGTGATGCCAGGGATGTGGATATTAGTGATGATGGGGTCATGAGGATGCAGGGCCGAATTTGCGTGCCCAATGTAGATGGGCTTCGAGATTTGATTCTAGCAGAGGCTCATAGTTCGCGGTATTCCATCCATCCTGGTGCCGCGAAGATGTATCAGGATTTGAGGAAGCATTATTGGTGGAGGAGAATGAAGAAGGATATTGTGGAGTTTGTGGCTCTGTGTCTCACCTGTCAGTAGGTCAAGTACGAGCACTAGAGACCAGGTGGATTGCTTTAGAGGTTTGATATTCCGTAGTGGAAGTGGGAGCGGATCACCATGGACTTCGTAGTTGGACTCCCACGGACTTCGAGGAGGTTTGATGCTATATGGGTTATTGTGGACCGGCTGACCAAGTCCGCACACTTCATTCCTGTTGGTACTACTTATTCTCAGAGAGGTTAGCTGAGATTTATATCAGGGAGATTGTCAGATTGCATGGGGTTCCAGTTTCTATCATTTCCGACAGAGGCACTCAGTCCATCTCAATTTTGGAGAGCCGTGCAGAGAGAGTTGGGTACTCAGGTTGAGTTGAGCATAGCGTTTCATCCTCAGACCGACAGACAGTCGAAGCGCACCATTCAGATTTTGGAGGATATGTTGCGTGCTTGTGTGGTTGACTTTGGTGGTTCATGGGATCAGTTTCTGCCACTAGCAGAGTTTGCATATAATAACAGCTCTCAGCCGAGTATCCAGATGGCTCTGTATGAGGATTTATATGGTAGGAGGTGCAGATCTCCGGTTGGTTGGTTTGAGTCGGGTGAGGCTAGGCTATTGGGCACAGACTTGGTTCAGGATACTTTGAGTAAGGCAAAGTTGATTCAGGAGCGGCTTCGCACGATGCAGTCTAGGCAAAAAACTTATGCGGACCGGAAGGTCCGAGAGGTGTCTTTCATGGTTGGGGATAAGGTGTTGCTGAAGGTGCCACCCATGAAGGGTGTGTTGAGATTCAGGAAGAGAGGGAAGCAGAGTCCCAGGTTCATTGGGCCATTTGAGGTTCTTCAGAGGATTGGGGAGGTGGCTTATAGGCTTGCTATGCCTCCCAGTTTATCGAGTATTAATCTAGTATTCCATGTTTCGATGCTCCGGAAGTATGTTGGTGACCCTTCCCATGTTTTGGACTTTAGCACGGTTCAGCTCGAGGGTGATATGTCATATGAGGTAGAGCCAGTGGCTATTTTGGGTCGACAGGTCAGGAAGCTGAGGTCTAAGGATATAGTTTCAGTGAAGGTTCAGTGGAGAGGGAAGCCGGTGGAGGATGCCACCTAGGAGACCGAGCGGGCGATGCGGGACAGATATCCTCACTTACTCGAGACTCCAGGTATGTTTCCATACCCGTTCGAGTACGAACGTTTGTTTAAGAGGGGGAGGATGTAACGACCCGGCCGGTTGTTCCGTGAGATTTACCTCGTTTCCCCTATTTCTACATTTGTTATATATTGCTAGCCTGTTTTTGTTGTGTTGGGTCAGTTGGTTTGGGTCCGGAGAGGTTATGGTGAGAATTTAGGAGTTTAGCCCTTAAAGTAGCCTAATAGTTTAGGAAGTCAACTAAGAGTTGACTTATTGATAAATGACCTCGGAATGCGGATTTTATGGCTCGAATAGCTTTGTTAGGTGATTTGGGACTTAGGAGTGTGTTAAGAATATTATTGGGATGTCTGGTGTAGAATTAGGCTTGAATTGGCGAAAGTTAGTTTTTGGCGATTTCTAGTCGGCAGTGGAAAATAGGCTATCGAGGTCGGAATGGAATTACGGAAGTTGGAACAGGTTCGTAATGTCATTTTGGATATGTCTGCAAAATTTTAGGTCAATCGGAGGTGTTTTGGTTGGTTTCGGCGTAGTTGGCGAAATTTGGAAGTTTCAAAGTTCATAGGCTTGAATTTGATGTAATTTTTGTGTTGTTTTTGGTGTTTCGAAGGCTCGACTAAGTTGGAATAATGATACGGGGTGTGTTGGTATGCTTGGTTGGGGCCCCGAGGGGCTCGGGATTGATTTCGGATGGTTGGCGGGATTTTTGGACTTGGAAATTGGCAGCAATAGCTGCTGGTGTGGAAGTTCTGGTGTTGACCGCACCTGCGGTCGGGAAGCCACAGGTGCGCTGTTGCGGGTGCGATGGTTGATATCACAGGTGCAAAAAGGCTAGGCAGGGGAATTTCCGCAGGTGCGAAGTTTTGGCCGAACCTGCGAAGCCGCATGTGCGGAGAAGTGGCCGTAGGCGCGAGATTGACCCGTTAAGTGAGATGCCGCAGGTGCGCACCTGGAACCGCATGTGCAGCTAATGGTCCGCAGGAGCGGAAATGACTAGCAGGACATTATATAAAGGCCTCCGCAAAAATTCTCTTATTTTTCACCATTTTACATGCGGGAGGAGTCCTTTGAAGGCGATTTGGAGAGGGAAACTCAAGATTCTTCAGCAAAGGTAAGTTCTTTGGTTGCTAACATCGTTCCTATGCTATTTTGTTCGGGTTAGGCTTGAAAATTTAAGGATTTGAGTAGGAAAAGATTGGGAAGAAGGGGGTGGAGAATTGTAAGTTCTTTTGAAGTTTTCGGTAGGCAATTGTGATCCGATTGTGATGATTTTGGTATGAGTAGAATCGTGGGAGGACGAGGTTTCTAGTGATGTAAAAATTATCGAGTTCTGAGACGTGGGCCCAGGTCTCGGGTTTGGCCGAATTTCAAGATTTTTGTGTAATTTGATAGTTTTCGATTGGGTTGTGTTCCTTGGTTATATATTGATGATGTTAAATTGGTTTTGGCTAGATTTGGAGCAATCAGGAGCCAATTTGAGGGGCAAGAGCATTGCGGACTAGTTTCGCGGCCCGGTAGAGGTAAGTAATGGTTATAAATCTTGTCCTGAGGGTATGAACCACAGACTACATATTTTCTCACTGATTTTGGAATGGCGCCCATGTCGGATGACGAGTATGTAGCGCGTACCGATTTTTGGACTGGACTAGGTCCTCTCTGCGGCAACTAATGAGTTGCATATTTTTTACTGAAAAGCTTATGTTAAATTATGTTCTAAAGATTTGTGAAATATTTGGGCTATACGCCGTGTTTGGGGCCTCGTGCCGATCCGTTTAGACCCCTTGAGGGCTTTTTACTGCTGTTTTCCTCACTATTTGTTGACGATTTCACTCAGCATCATTGTGCATACTATTTTTCGAAACTCCGCCTAATTTACACTACATGAGCATTAAAATGATGTTTTAGGTCGAGCACCTTATTTTACTGATTCACCCGAGGGGCCTTTGAGTGGTTCTACCGAGTGTGGCCGAGGTCCAAGAGTGATGGTGAGGTGCTGAGTGATATTAGCGCTTGGGCTGAAGGAGCCCCTCCGGAGTCTGTACACACCCCCAGTGAGCGCACTGAGTGCCGAGTGACGAGTGACGAGTGATTGGGAGGCATGAGTGACTGTGAGGTACTGAGTGATTGTGAGGTGTTGAGTGATTGTGAGGCATGCCCGAGGGGCTATTTATGATACATGTTTTTGCCCGAGGAGCTACTTATGATTTTACTACATTCATTTGCATACCAAATCCTTTGTTTTAAAGTTGTTAAAAATGTGCATTCTTTAAAGGACTTTTTTTCTGAAGTTTATTTTAAGGCATGATGATTTCGTATATCTATGTTATACTATTGGAAAGTAAGGCTGTGTATATTGTGACTTGATGGAATTGATTTTATGTGTTTCCTTGCTACTTAGACTTCATTTATTTTCATTACTACTGAGTTGGAGTACTCACATTACTCCCTGCACCTCTGCGTGCAGATGCAGGTGCAGATATCGACCATTAATCCTTATTCCGCAGGGGAGCCGGATTTGTGGGATATAGAGGTAGCTGTTCAGCGTTCGCAGCATTTCTGTTTTCCTTTCTTGTTGTATTTAGCTTTGATTCAAAGGTTTTGTATTATAATAGTTTATTTTGGCTTATTTCTCTAGATGCTCATGACATGTTGGCTCCGGGTTTTGGGGATGGAAGTATTGTATCATATTGGCCTATTGTATGAAGAAATTTTCTTTATATTTTTATGAAATTCTTGAAACTTGAACGGAATTTTCAAAGAAATTGCGAACATGTGGGTGGTCGGCTAGCCTAGTTTCACGATAGGCGCCATCACGGCCGGTTAGGATTTGGGGTCGTGACAGTCTTGGAACAATGACAGTTAAAATAATATAAGCCTCCTTCATACATATCCATGGAGGTAAATTGTATGGAGTGACAATCACCGGCCACGAAGAATATATCCTCCCAGATTGACCAAATGGTTGGAAACCATAAGTATATAATCCCAATCTCACATTCCTTGGTTCAACAGCAAAATAGGAATGAGTTTCATTAAAGTGATTCCAAGCCTCAGAGTCTGATGGATGATGCATTACCCCCTCCTCTTGTATATGCTCATGATGGTATCTCATTTCAGCAGCAATACCATGGGATGTGATCACGCTCAACTATGTCTAATATAAAGACTAAACGGGCGCTGTAAATATAATCCGGGGTATTATGCCCAGAGTCGATCCCACAGGGAATTAACGTATCAATCAAGTCTTTAGAATACACAACTTTTACTCAATCAATTCTCTCAAGACTTTTTGAATATGAATGGGTGATGTTTTACTAGTTCTACTGACAATATAATAACTAACGATTACTAACAATGTGTTGTAAACAATTATGATAAAAGTCTAAGGCTATGGTTTCCCCCGTTGGTGAACTTACTTCTCGGATATTTCATATAACTCGATTAATTATCTCTATCAATCATGAACATCTATCTACCATAAATCTCTCTCAAGTAATTATGATAATTTACTAGACGCACTCTCTCAAGTTACGCTAGCTAGATTGCATTACAGTTCACTTTAGATTGCACCCGAAGTATCGTTATTTCTAATCCAACTTCTAAACCCTCGGTTATGACTTTCATCTATACTTTGGGAGTGGTGTTGTTCAAACAATTACCTAAATATGCACTCTCTCTCAAGTAGATACATAATAAATAGGAACANAATCCACAGGTTTTTCTTCACGTCAATGGCTTCTCTCTTTCAAGTTGTGTTTTTTTGGGTCTCTTTATATGTTTGGGATACACCCTAAATGTGTAAGAGACTTCTATTCCAACCGGGAAACACTTAAAACTCTTCAAAACTCGGATTTGACCGGATCAGGGGCCAGACGTTACCGGCCAAACGCCTGGATAACGCCTGGCCAGGCCTGGCGTTTGGGCTCTGGCGCCTGGATAACGCCAGGCTAGGCCTGGCCCTAAGGCTCAAACGCCAAGATATAGCCCGGTGCACTCCTCTTCGCCTCTTGAGCGTATTTGCGACGTTTTTGCATCCATCTAGCTCGGCTTCCATCTCCAATTCACCTACACATGAAATAGACTCCATTATGCACATACAAAGTGTATTTTTATCATTAACGCACATTAAATGTAAGGCATATAACGTGTTAAACCATGAATTCTAGCCACATATCAACACCCCACACTTAAACTTTTGCTCGTCCTCGAGCAATCAAACTACACTCATGTACACAACTTATTAAGCAATCCCTTAACACGTTATACTAAGAATTTTTAAAACAGTTCACGCACAAAGGTGTGAAATTCTTGCCTCAATAGTCGACTCACATATACCATGCTTTATTCACAATTCACTCACTACTCTAACA